>JAXGGA010003140.1:0-107924 GCA_038373865.1 Uloborus plumipes
AACTTGGCTTTTGAATTTCAAGAATCCAGAGTGCCAGGTAGCCAGGTGGATACAGCGGCTCCAGGAATATGATATCGAGATTAAGCACCGAAAAGGTTTGTCACACGGTAATGCTGACGCATTATCAAGAAGACCTTGTTCCGAGATCTGCCATTATTGCTCCCGAAAAGAGGAACAGTACGGGACGACAATCCCTACTGCCTGTCAAGTTACTGCTACTTCATCACCTTCAGATCCTGATCCATGGAGTGACGACCAAGTAAGAAAAGATCAGCTTGAAGACCCAGACCTAAAGCCTATCATAGAGTTAATGGAAAAAGACAGTCGGCGACCTAGTTGTCAAGACGTTTCTATCTACAGTCCTGCAATGAAAAGATACTGGGCTCTATGGAAATCTCTCCAGCTGCGAAATGGCGTCCTGTATCGGAAATGGGAATTTGACGATGGTAAAGCATTCAAATGGCAGTTACTCCTTCCCAGATCAAGAATTCCTGACGTTCTAAAGGAATTGCACAGTAGTCCGACTGGAGGACATTTTGGTGTCTTGAAAACCCTCCACAAGGTTCGAGAGCGCTTCTTCTGGAGCAAGGCGAAGGATGACGGGGAGAAGTGGTGCCATTCTTGCGACGCCTGTGCCGCCCGTAAAGGACCGAAGAGAAGAAGCCGCGGGAAACTACATCTTTACAACGTAGGAGCTCCTTTCGAACGAATCGGGATCGACATTCTTGGTCCTCTACCGAAAACTACTGATGGGAACAAATACATCCTCGTTTCCATTGACTACTTCACCAAATGGCCCGAAGCATATTCCATTCCGGATCAAGAAGTTACCACTGTAGCAGAGACTCTAGTCCAGCATTGGATCTCGAGATATGGGACACCTTTGCAGATCCATTCCGATCAGGGGAGAAACTTCATCGTTGCTGTATTTAAAGACCTATGTAAAATCCTTAAAATTGAGGAAACTCGAACGACACCACTACACCCACAATCGGACGGCATGGTGGAGAGATTTAACAGGACAATTCTTAATAATCTCTCGCTTATGGTCTCCAAAAATCAACAGGATTGGGACAAGAAACTTCTTCTGTTCCTCCTGGCCTACCGCAGTGCTGTCCACGAGACCACCGGATATTCCCCATCACAGATGCTCTTCGGCCGAGAGCTTCGGCTGCCTTGTGATCTCGTCTTCGGTCTCCCTCCAGATGCGCCTTCATCGCCTGAGGAGTACGTCCAGGATCTCCAGGCCCGGTTGGAAGACGTTCATCACTTCGCACGGGAGCGAATCAACATCGCGACGGAGAAGATGAAGACCCGATACGACACAAGGTCCACTGGCCATAACTTTCAAGAAGGTGACAAGGTTTGGCTATGGAATCCCATCTGACGTAAAGGTCTGTCACCCAAATTGCAGTCGCATTGGTATGGACCCTACACAGTCCTCCACCGGCTGAACGACGTCGTAGTGAGGATCCAGAAGTCATCACATTCAAAACCTAGAGTTGTACATTATGATCGGCTAGCCCCATACTATGGCCATAGTTCGTAAAATAAATCTAAAGCTACCATGGTAACTTGTTTGTAAATTTTATAAATAACTTTTGCCTTTAATTGTTTTTAACATTACTTTATCAATGTTATTGTTTCCTTCATGTTCGCATTGTTATTGTTTATCATGTTATGATTGGTTTTCATGTAATGTGTGCATCTGTAAATTCTCCCTTGCTTCCTTTCTGGGGATTGTACTGCCCGGGACGTGCAGTCCTTGGGAAGGGGGCAATGTTACAAATCTTGTAAATAGTTGTTTTTCCTGCCTTGCATCATTTTTATTAGTTTTGGTCTTATCTGGTGACGTGTTGCAGAAGTATCTGAAGATATCACTTTTGTCACTTGTATACCGGCCCTGTGACACTTTGTAGTTTTTACACTTGCCCTAACTTTGATAAGCATGAAGACATTTTTCGCTCGGAGTGGTTTTTTTCTTTTTATTTGCTGGAATTTTTGAATGGATTAAGTAAGTTTGTGAATGAACGAACACTCAGGATTTTACTAGAATATTGTGGACATTTCTTTCCGTGTATAAATAGCCTTGAACACAGTTTTTAGTCAGTCAGTTGTTTTCAGATTTGATCTGGCGACTCGTTTTTATTCGCTTGGGCGGATGTTTGTTTTGCTTTTGTAATTTCTTAATTACTGTTCATGTTAGATACGTGGTGCTGAGTTACTGTTGAGAGTAGTGTACTGTTTGTTACCTAATTGCTGGATGTTTGGCAATTGTTTCCTGCTCATATTGTAAATAGTGTATATACGTGTAAATAAATTTATAGTTACTTCCTCAAGATTGGAATGCTCATTTAAAGAAAGTTGAAGGTGCTACGGACTCGTTACAATATTTACTGAAATATATTGTTATTATACGTTATCTTATACGTTGACTTTTACAGGAAAGTCTGATGAACTAAAATTGCTGTTATTTTCTCGTTCATTATAAATAAACCCGGATTCATTTGAAAGAACTGTTTTGATTATGTTTTATAACTAAATAAAAAAGACTCTCCTCTGATGAAACTCCCTCTCATCCTTAATCTGACGTCATTGTCTCACAGAGCTAAATCTTCCACGGCGGAGGAAAAAGAGGAGAGTGTCTTTTCGAAACTTTTCGATCGTGGATGCAACACTTTAATCGAGTGCAGAGAACTCCTCTTATTATGCGGTGTATATTAAGTGCCCCAATTTAGGCGAGTCTTTTGCATATGGCATTAGACGTGAAATACGCTCCGCCTAGTTATCTCTCTAAATAACAAGCTTTTCGCCAAGTAATTAAAGAAGAGCGACTTTTCTGCGCCAAGCGCATGCAGTAACAAGATGAATCGCCATTTTATTTACCTTAATGAAGCGTATTAAAGTGAGCGCACAACAGTTATTAAGTTGATGAATGCCGCGGCCGGCTTGGTGCAGAAAATCGCATTTCGTGAACCGTGCATAATATTTTAGAGTCAAATTTATTCATCCCTCGGCGGCTTCTTATCATTTCCATTTTGCAAAAACGTAAGTTATGGATGTGGTTTTAGCAGGAGTGAAGTTTAGAGGCAGCAGTGATTTTGCTATTTCATGCTTTTGTTGGTTCTGTCTTAAGCTTTACTTTATTTTTAAGGAAGAATGAGTTTTCCTTCCTTTTTTTGTTGTTTGCAATGTAGGAAGAATGATGTTTTGAAACGTAATAAAAATGTTTATCTTTGTGTATAAGCAATGAAAAACTCATAATAATAAAAAATTAAATCATATGACGGTATTTTAGTTCATATACTAGTACTACATATATTTTGAAGAAAGTAAAGCAATAAAAAATATTTAAGTTGCTATTGTCATAAATACACTGGCGGGAAAAAAAATCCCAACACCAAGAAAGACTTGAGCTAAATAAACGAAATTTGGTAGGCATGTTTATACAACTGAAACATGACATCGATTGAAATTTCGAGCTCCGCGCATAAGTGTGGCGCAGCTGGCGTCACTCAGAACATGCAAATAAGGCTTGTTTTAAAAGCGTGTTGTGAAGCTCGTGAGTATTATTTTTCCGTGAAATTTGACGAATTGCGTTCATGTTAGTCAGGAATGCCTTTAAGAAGACGAAGAAGTCATTGTTAACAGCTCACCGAGTTTGAACGAGGTCGTACAATTTGGCTACAAGAAGGTGGATTTTCATTTCGCGATATTGCAGAAAGACTTGGGATGGAATGTTTCCACCATTCCATCCCAAGTCTAATGATTATTGGAAGCTATGGTCAAGGGATGGTACTACCTCAAGAAGATCTCGAGTTTCGAGTTACTCTCGAGTTCCGAGCTGCCACGTGGCACGACTGAGAAGGAAGATCGCCGAATCTTGCGTACGACTGTGGCGCATCGTACTGCATCTGCGGCTGACATTCGAGCTGCAGTTGGTACCTTCGTGACCCAAGGAACGATAAGGAACTGTTTACTTCAAGGACAGCTCCGAGACAGGCAGCCTGTAGCCGGTATTCTATTGACGGCAAACCATTGCCGTTTTCGACGGCAGTGGTGCCAAGACAGAGCTCACTGGAGGTCGGAGTGGAGATCTGTTGTAATTTTTGATGAAAACAGATTCTGCCTTAACCCTGCTGCTGTGTTCGTTCCGAACATACGTATACTGTGTTCGGGTCCAAATGGACCCAACATATGTAATTTATTCCCTAACACCGCTTTTTTATATTTTTTCGAGTTTAATTGTTATATTTGATTTTATTAGAAACTTCCAAACATAAATCACTCAATTTTTGTATTTTATTTTACATATTTAATCCGAGAAAACACATAAATAAAATTTAAATATTATAGCAATTCCAGTTTTCGTACTAAAGAAAACTAACAAAATTATACAAATACAAATACAAATGTGACGACCAGCAACAGGCTCTGGGCCCAACTGGGCTGGTCCTAGTCAAATTATAGATCCCAATGAAGATCAATGGCCCTCTTAAAGCTATCTACTCCCTTGCTCCTTACCGCCTCTTCCGGTAAAGGGTAAACTATTCCAAGTTCCCACTACTCTGCTAAAATAGTAATTTTTCCGAATTTCCTGGTTAGCCTGAGATTTAAACAGCTTAAAACAATGACCCCTTGTCCTGCTTTCCATGCAAAAATTTAACCCTATAACATCTTTCATTTTGATAAATTTAAACAACTGAATCATGTCCCCTCTGGTTCTCCTTTGCTCAAGACTATACATATTAAGCATTCTAAGTCTGGAATCATAGTCTAAATTAGAAAGTCCTTTCACTAACTTTGTAGCCCTCCTTTGTACCCTTTCCAATAAATTAATATCTTTCTTAAGATATGGAGACCAAAACTGAACAGCATACTCTAAATGAGGTCTTACCAAACTTCTATATAAAGGCAGAAGAACCTTCTTAGATTTGTTTGAAACAGATCTATTTATAAACCCAAGCATCCTATTGGCTTTGTTACTAGCTATGCTGCACTGTTGACTAAACTTGAAGTCTTGATTTATTAAGACACCTAGATCCATAACATTTTCTGCCTTACTAATGACTGAACCCTGTAAATAATAGCTTGTATGCTTATTCCCATGACCTAAATGCAGCACTTGACATTTCCCAACATTTACTGCCATGCCCCACTTGTCTGCCCACTTAGTAATATGATCCAAATCCTCTTGCAGCTGATTTACTTGTTCATCATTTTCTACAACCCCCATAACTTTGACATCATCAGCAAAACAATTCATGTTTCCAGAAACATTTTCATGAATATCATTCATAAAAATAATAAACAAAAGTGGACCTAAAACTGATCCTTGGGGAACCCCACTTAAAACCTCACTCCATTTAGAATGATTACCCCTTACAACTACTCTTTGTTTCCTTCCTGTCAGCCAATTCCTAACCCAAACTAAAATTTTACCTCCAATTCCTATATCAGCTAATTTACTGAGTAGTGCAACATGCGGTACCTTATCGAAAGCTTTTTGAAAATCAATGTAAACAATATCTACACACTTTTTGTTATCTAAAGCCATGGTGACCTTGTCATAAAAATGTAATAAATTAGTAGCACACGATTTACCTTTCCTGAAACCATACTGCAAACTAGTCAACAGACTATTATTTTCTAAGAAATCCATAATCTTAATTTTTAATAAAGTTTCAAAAATTTTGCAAACCACTGAAGTAAGACTGACAGGTCTATAATTTCCTGCATTACCTCTAGACCCTTTCTTGAAGAGTGGCGTAATGTTAGCCAATTTCCAGTCCTCTGGCACTGTCCCTGAGTTATACGAAGCATTGAAAATTTTTACAATAGTATCTACTAATTCCTCAGCACATTCAACTAGAATTTTTGGGTAAATATTATCTGGTCCCGGAGCTTTAGTTGTTTTAATTTTTTTCAAATGAAGTAAAACGTCCTCCCTAGAAAAAACAAAATCCTCAAGCTGTAGAGTAGCTTGTGTCTTACTTGTGTCAACTGTTGAGATACAGTTATCGTTAAAAACACTGGAAAAAAAGTCATTTAGAACATTAGCAATATCCCCATCATTCTGAATTAAATTTCCATGCTCATCAACCAGTGGCCCAATTTGACTATTTCGAACTTTCCCAGAATTTGCGTAAGCAAAAAACCCCTTTGGGTTCCTGTCAAAATTATCTGCAAGCTTTTGTTCCAATTCTCTTTTCTGAAACCGTACCAAATACTTAAAACTACGCCTAGCCTCACAATACTGTAGCCTATCTGCGCTGTGACCAGTTTCTTTTAATCGACGAAAAGCAGCTTGCTTACGGTTTAGAGTATCCTTAGTTTCACTAGTGAACCACATGGGCCAAATTTTTGTGTTTACCCCTTTTCTCCTAAAAGGAACATAATCCCCAACTGTTTTTGCTAGTTTTTCCTTAAACTCAGTCCACTGCAGATTTACCTCGCTATTGTCCAAACCTGATGAAAAAACAGTTTTCAAACTCTGCCTGAGTGCGACAAAATCAGTATTTCTGAAATTAGGCACAATCCTAAAATTTTTGTCTTTGTGCATATCAAACTTAATCCCAAACCTAATACTGTTGTGGTCACTATCCCCAATATGCTCCCCTACACATAATGCCTGAACAGAACCTTCAACATTGCAGAAAACTAGATCCAAAACAGCATCCTGCCGTGTTCCCCCAGAAACAACTTCATCTAAGAAACAGTCACCAATTACTTTTAGAAATTCCTCTTCTTTACTATTATTGGGGTAAGAATTATTCCAATTAATGCCCGGAAAATTGAAATCCCCCATTATAATTACCGGTCCCTTACTCGACATGTCTCTAATAATACGATACATCTCTTCATCTTGACCCTGGCTTAGATTAGGTGGCCTGTAAATGTTACCCAAACGCAATTTTTTACCCTTACTGCTCATCAGTTCTAGCCAAACCATGTCAATATCATTAGGTTTGTCATTTATTGCAAATAATGTTAATTGCAATAATTGCAATTATGTAAGCTGTCACTTTAAGAAATTTACTAGAAATTTTTAAGCTTAAAAAGAAGTGTTAAAAATGGAAATACGAACAGTACAACATTTGTATGAGATGTACAGATTTATGTACAGAATCATATGCGCGGGGGAAGCGGCGGAGAGAGGGGGTAAAAGGGAATTCCCCTCAGATAGGCATAATTGCAGAGTTTGCAGTTCTATGAAAGTTAACCTTGAAACATTTTCACTGGTACTGATTTCAATTCATAGAAAGGAAGAAATGGTTTCCAGAAAGAAAAAAAAGAAGAAAAAAAATGAATGAAAGAAAAACAGAAGATAACCATTAAAAAATATTTAAAAAACGTACAAAAACAATGAACAAATGTTTTATTTATTGTTTCATAAATTATGAATAAAATAAACAAGCATAAAATTATTTTGTTTCTCTGATACATGCTTTTTAATCATATGGGTCCAAAAGGACCCGAACACAGTATTAGTAAACTTTTTTTTGACAAGTAGGGTTATACTTCAATCAAAACAAAAAAAATATGTGTGTAATATAACATGAAAATGAACACATTCATGAATTTAAAACGTTATACCAACGTTACTCGAAAATTTATAAGCAAATGAAATCTGTTTTGGGTAGAAAAAGACCCGAACACAGTAGCAGGGTTAATACCAGTGGTGGCTGTGTATTGTTCAGAAGGAGGCCAAGGGACCGCCTGCATCCAATCGGTCTACAGCTTAGACACACGGGACCCACACCTGGAGACATGGTCTCTGGAGTAATTTCCAACAACAACGGGGGCACTCTTGTGGTTATCCCAAACTCACTGACTGGAAATTTGTCGTCAGTCTGGTAATTTAACCAGTAGTACAGTCCTTCATGAGCAGCATTCAAGGGGAAGTTTTCCAACAGGATAACGCTCGCCCTCATATCGCTGCTGCACCGCAATGTGCTTTACAGAGTGCTGACATGTTACCATGACCTGTAAAATCACCAGGTCTGTCTCCAATTGATAACGTATGGGATATCATTGGACGGCACCTCGAGCATCATCCGCAGTCAGCAATGACGATCCTAATATTGACACAACAAGTGCGACAAGCATGGCACTCCATACCACAAAGTGACATTCGGTACCTGTATGACATAATGCATGCACGCTTTCAGGCTTGCCTTCAAAATTCTAGAGGTTACACCCTCTATTAAATTAACATAATTTCACATTTGCACAGCATTTTTTTGAGCTTAAATTAGCCAGTGATCTTGTACATTTAATCAATTAAACATGTCAACTAGACAATTGCATTACCCAAATTGCATTACTCTACAGTAAATATTTCCTGGTGTTGGGATTTTTTTTCCACCAGTGTAGAATGAGCGTTAGAGTCTGTGAACAAAAAAAAAAAGTTTCAACATTCTGGTAAGTACTTAAGGGGGCGATATAAAAGCTCATTTGGAGCACAAACCAACTAAAATAAGCTGGTCTATCTCCAGTTCGAAGGAAAGTTCCAAAGGTTGCCAAATATGTCTCATCACTACGGCAGTGTTGTGGGCACTGTGTACTGGAAAAAAAGCACAATGCTAACGTAAAGAATAATTTTTGAAAAATATTCTTTCGGCCGATGAATAATATTCTTTCGGCCAGTTATGTCGATTATTAATAATCGGCAAAGTGGCCGATTATGGCCGATTAGTCGGTGCATCCCTAATTTGTTTTCCGAACATACACTGAAGTGACAAAAGTCATGGGATACCTCTTAATATCGTGTCGGCCCTCCTTTTGCCCGGCGAAGTGCAACAACTCGACGTGGCATGGACTCAACAAGTCGTTGGAAGTCTTCTGCAGGAATATTGAGCCATGCTGTCTCGATAGACGTCCATAATTGTGAAAGCGTTGATGGGGCAGGATTTTGGGCACGAACAGACCTCTCGATGGTGTCCCATAAATGCTCAATGGGATTCATGTCGGGCGATCTAGGTGGCCAAATCATTCGTTGGAATTGTCCAGAATTTTCTTCAAACCAATTGCGAACAGTTGTGGCCCGGTGACATGGCGCATTGTCATCCATAAAAATCCCATCGTTGTTTGGGTACATGAAGTCCATGAATGGCTGCAAGTGATCTCCAAGTAGCTGCACATAAGCATTTCCAGTCAATGTTCGGTCCAGTCGCACTAGAGGACCAAGTCCATGCCATGAAAAAACAGCCCACACCATTACGGAGCCACCACCAGCTTGAACAGTGCCTTGCTGACAGTTTGGGTCCATGGCTTCGTGGGGTCTGCGCCACACTCGAACCCTACCATCGGCTCTTACCAGCTGAAATCGTGACTCATCGGACCAGGCCACGGTTTTCCATTCATCTAGGGACCAACCGATATGCTCACGTGCCCACGAGAGTCGCTGCAAGCGATGTCGTTCTGTCAGTAAAGGCACTCGAGTCGGTCTTCTGCTGGAATAGCCCAAGAAATCCAAATTTCTCCGCACAGTTCTAGCAGACACGTCCATTGTACGTCCCACATTGATTTCTACGGTGATTTGACGCAGTGTTGCTTGTCTGTTAGAATTTACGACTCTTTGCAGACGTTGCCGGTCTCGATCTTTAAGTGCAGGCGGTCGACTACTGCGCTGTCCATGGTGGGATGTTATGCCTGAAATTTCATACTCTCGGCACACTCTTGACACAGTGGATCTGGGAATGTTGAATTCTTTAACGATTTCCGAAATGGCATGACCCATGCGTCTAGCTCCAACTAACATTCCGCGTTCAAAGTCTGTTAATTCACGTCGTGAGGTCATCATCACGTTAAAACCTCTTCACATGAATAACTTGAACAGAAATGAAAGCTCTGTAAAAGCACTGCGCATTTATACCTGTTCTATGCGATGCTACTGCCATCTGAAAATTTGCATATTGCTATCCCATGACTTTTGTCACTTCAGTGTACACGCACACATTCTCTGCTTTATTTTTACGGATAATCACAGAATCACTATCCACGGCTCACTTCTTCTAATAGGCTCTTTGTGTCAAGTTTATGAATAAAGGTTGTACAACGTTTTAAAGCAAACTAGTACTGAGCTTGATAAAACGAGTACATGTACTTGTTGCAGTTCGTATAACTTATTACAATTAATACGTAAAACAAATTAGTGCAAGTAATAACATTACCATGACTTTAGCTAGAACGTAGAAGAGCATTACTTTTTCTCATTCACTATTTTGCCCCTCAACATCTAATTTACTATTATACTAATTATGCAAGTCTGGAAATCCTCAAATACAATCATAAGAACTGCAAAACATACCCCAGAAACTACAAATTGCCTCATTCTTTAACACTTAGGGGGTCGCATGCCCCCCTGCGAAAGACACGGCCTTAAATCATGGCATTTTTCAACAGGCAATCTTTTAAATTAATTAAAGCAATCAAAAGAAGACTTCAAAAAAGAAAATAGTTTCCGGAAGAAGTCTCCCCTTTTTAATGAACACTTCACATTTCTACTCTGTAATTTCCATCATTAACGTTTTTTTCCCTCCGAAAGCATTCGAGTTGTAACTTCCAATTATAGAAAAAGTAAAAGTATGCAATTTCCTTAATAAGAAAGTAAAAGAGCGGTTTAAAGATGTGGTATCCATTGCAAGGTTTCTTCCTTTTCACGACTTTCATCTCAGAGTTTGATAATGCCATTATTTTTAATGGAGAAGAGAAGAAAAATAGCTCGGGGGGTTGTTATGTTTCACGCATCGGTAATGTAGATGAAACTGGAGTTTTATTTTATTCTTTTTAATTTAATGTTTCTTTATATATTTTTTTAATTTAATATTTCTTTATTTAAATTTTTTTTAAGAAAATTAAAAAAAAATGCTCGCTTAGCGAAAGTCTGGATTTACGATCTTCAAACATGTGACGCCTGGATCTTTCCCAGCCAAAATTTTATTTTTAAAGTAAAAATGTGTTTCTTCAACTCATTAGCACGTTGAATAACTTTTTCTCGTGTTTGTTTTCTTTTTCTTGTGTGTGTGTATACGCACTTCCACATTTAAACCTGGATTAAAATCTCTTTTGCAAATTAACTCTTTTTATTACTTCCTGTTACGTAGTACAGGAAGTATTGTGATCGAGAGAAAACTTTCACTAAAATTTCGGCCTGAATCCATATTTTTCTCACCCCCGAATGAATGTTAAGGGTTTTTTTTCAATTCTCAGCACGTGCATGTGGTACCTATGAACATAATAGCCGCCGAAACATCCTTTTCGACACCCCCGAGGTAATTGCGACGAGTTTTCTCGTAACGTCTGTATGTACGTATGTATGTATGTATTCATGTATCTGGCATAACTCAAAAACGGTACGTCGTAGAACATTATTGTTTGGCATGTAAGCTCTGAGGGGAGGGGGTCTAGTTGTGCACCTCTTTTTGGTGGTTGCATTCGAATCTTCCCAAGGAGGTCTTTTACCCCTTTTTGTTTTAAATATGATAATTTCAATGCAGACTGTCGCTATTTAGCAATAAATTTGGCGAGGAAAATTATTTTTCAAATTTGGGTTCAATTTGGCGCGATTAAAGATATTTGACAAATAATCCACTGAATTATGTTAAAATCGGTGATATTTAGAAGATAAATCATTATAAAACCTTTTTTTGCATTGATTCACGATAAACTAGGAGTGTAAATGTTTGAATTGTTATTTTGCTTACGCTAAGGCACTATTTTAACATTTAAGCCATCTACTACGAAATTTAAACGTAAAAGGAAGTAATGTGGGGTCCACACCAGAGTTTTTTTCTTTTGCAATATGCAGTTCCTGGGGAAGGAAGCAACAGTGACAGGCAAGGGCTTGAAACAGCCAACTTGTTCATCTTTCTTCAAGGTTAATCACATGTTTTAATTTTTTTTAAAGGCACAAAAAGAGTGAGTTCATTGACAAGTTTAACACCGCGATTTTTTTTTATTTTTTTGCGAAAAACATAATTTGAATTCAAGATGTCGAAATTCAAAGCATTTCGTTATTACTATTTTTATTACTATTATCATTTGCTTATTTAAAAAAAAAAAATTCTCCAATCAGAGTATATTTTGATCAATAAACGAAACATTTTCCTTCCAAAGGAAAAAAAAAAAACTCGTCGCTGAAAGAAAAAAAAAATATTAGCAATTTATACTAATAAAAGATGCGACGAAAAAATATGCAGAAAGTCATACATTAAGATTATTTTAAGAGTAAACCTTAATGAGCCATGGGCCGTACGCCGTGATTAAAACGAGCTTAGAATATAGCGCGACAAAAACAGTGCAGGTCCCTATTTTTTGTAGCCACTGATTTATACCATCCCGCTCTTTCTCCGCTGCCATAAATAAGCTTAAACGGCGAGAAATAAGTCCAAAGATAAAAAATGAACGCGCTAATTTATATTTCATTGCCCGCTTAAGCCCGAAAAATGCTGCTTTGCTCCGACTATTTAGGAACGTTTCACTTTTTTTATTGTCTCATTCCGAAAAAGTAAAAGATCTATATATTGTTGAACAAATGATCATTGCTAGAAAAAGGCCGGAAGAGAGGAGGGAGGGGGAAGGGGAGGTGCAGTTAACGAGGATGCAAGAGGTTTTCTGGTATAGAAGTGAGTATGGAGTTAAATGAGTTAAATATGTAAAACAATAAGTTAAAAGGTGACAGATGAAAGGGTGTTGCATACGAGTAAGTTTGCCAGAGCTCTGAAATGTACAGTTGGAACACCGGAATGTCCCCCCCCCCTCACACTTTAGGTATTCAATCGCGCAGAACCTTGACTGTTTTTAGCCTACTTTCCCGTTAAAAAATAAAAGAAAGACGAAAAAAAGTATTAAAAGTGGCTTAATGCATCCAAAAAATATCACCAAGTCCAAAAAATATCGCCAAGTCCAAAAAAAAAAAAAAAAAAAAAAGTCAAAAGGAAGCAAAAAAGAAAAATTAATGTTGAAAAATTAAAAACTGGAAAGTAGGGTAATGAGATGGGGAATTTGTGTGTCGGTCGGTCTGTCTTCCGGTCGGTCTGTCTGTCCCCCCCCCCCCCCCTCCAATAACTTTTAAATGAACATTCCGATTTGAACAAACTTTTTTTTGTTGGAAAGATCTCGCTGAGTACAGCTCATTCACATATTTGATTTTTCGATTTGAACAATTTTTGGTTCAACTATGAACCGTTCAAATAACCTGTCCCGCGATACTATCTTTTTAGTGAACAGTCCGATTTGAACAAACTTTTTTTTGTTGGAAAGATCTTATCAAGACTACTTCATTCCCGTATTTACATTTCCGATTTGAACAATTTTTCGTTCAATATTGAACCGCTCAAGCAAGCTGTCACCCCTAATAACTTTTGAGTGAACAGTCCGTTTTAAATAAACTTTTTTTTTTTTTTTGTTCGAAGGATCTCAGCAAGGATACTCCGTTACCGTATTTAAATTTTCAATTTGAACATTTTTTCGTTCAACATTGAACCGTTCAAGCAACCTTTCCCCACCTAATAACTTTTGCGTGAACCGTCCAAATGGAATAAACTTTTTTTTGCTCGAAAGATCTCGGAGAGGCCCATATTTCCCTGTTGGCCCCTCGGAGAGAACCATATTTCCCCCCTGTCCATTCCCATATTTCCGTATTTGATTTGAACCATTTTTCGTTCAATGTTGAACCGTTCAGAAAAAAACTTAACATTAGAGCCTACGGGGAAATTTAAGTTGAATATTGATCCTGAACTTAGAGCGGATTTCCTTCAAACTAACTTTGTAAGAAAATGGTTTTGATAAATAATGTATGTAATTTCTGAATAATCTTCTGTGAGGACTCTGATTCCAACTCCGACTCCGCAAACATGGCGGAACTGCAGGATCAGAAAAAAATGACTGACTGTGCATACGATTTTTTGTTTATTTATTCATTTGTTTTATTTTATTTATTATTTTTTTTTTTTTGGCAGACGATTTTTTTGTAATAAAAATTTTTCATTCACAAGGGCATTTGTTTCTTTATTTATATTTAACAACTGGCAACTGATTAAAAATAAAATTCGAGACATTTTATTAACGGACGAGTTTTTCTTTTCTTTCTTTGATAAAATATGTTTTGATGTTCTTTGTACTTATTTATTTTTTTTTTTTTTTTTTGAAAACGATTGAGGAATGTTTCTATGGAAGAAGTGTAACAGTTACATTCTTTAAAAGGTGCGACAAAACTTTATTTATTCATTTATTAACTTTTTACGTGTTTATTTCATCTGATGGGAAAGGTTTATTTTGCTTTTAGAAATCAGCTATAAGTGCTAAAAAGGTATGTTTGACATAATTTTCAGTCTCCGATAATCAAGAGAATAATGATCAGATGCTAGGATGCCGATGTCGATGTACGGGAAAGTAAGCTCGTTTCGTTCTTGACAGAACTTCTTGTTTTAGTTCGTTTTGGAAGGCAGATTTAAATGAATTAATGGTTGCTAATTATGAACCAGTGTTAGTAATAAATGATAAAAGCATTTTATTTTTGATACTATGTTGATACTTATTAGTTACTTAACCCGAGAGAGACCATTCGGGGCACACAGTCACCCCATTCTCGTCCAAACACCTGTCGCAGGGTAAATATTTATCTGTAATGAATCACCCTTTCAGTTTCCATTTATCTGGAATTTTCTTAAAGAATTAATGCACGCATTATTATTTACAATTCAAATGTGTCTTTTCTTCGAATTTGTAGACAATTTTAGATAAAATTGGTACGATCTCTTTTGAAACTGTTAGGTGCGCATTTTCTGCCGGGTTAAATTAGAAAGAAATAATTTGGATGAGAAATATCTGAACAATAATTGCATGTACTTTTCATAGACTAGATTTTTTTTTTAATTTTTCGTTTAGAACGCTTTTTCTTGTTGTAAAAATCTTCACAAGCTAATCCTGTATTAATTTCACAGTTCAATGTTTCAAATGACAACACAAGTATCCGAAGTAATCTTCACACAGTTAATCATTTCTAGACTCTTTTGGTCATCTATAATCTAATTTATATTTTACCGAGTCGTGAAATAATTGAACAGCTTGGGACACCGGGATCTTGTCTGAAAACCGAAGCGTCTGGAAAACGTCATACATGTATGAATATTGCACGGCACTTCTGTTCGAACAGGTTGAGTCTCATTTACACATTTCATTTTCTCATATTTCCTATAAAAAATAATTTTCAAACAACAGCCTGAATGCTTAGTAATGTCCGTTATTCATCTGTGAAAATAAATATACAAAATGCGACACAAGTAAACAATGTATTATTTTGTACGCAAACATAAAGTTGTTACGAAGTGGATGAACAGAGCCGTTAGGTATCAAGAAAATGCATGTACAAAGTGAGTTTGCTACTAAACCCTGCGGTTTTTCATGCTTGAGGCACTCCTTCCTAAAACGGTGCGATATCTAAGGGGTTACGTGGCCAAAGCGGACGTGGCCAGAGCGGACAGTGGTTACAGCGGACACGTGAGGGGAGCTGGATGGGCAGAGCGGACATTCTAGCACCTGTTGTGTTATTTCTCTAATCAGTCAAATGTTTATTCAGGACAATTTAAAATATTGACCCTGGAATAAAAAGGAAAAAGGCATACGTAAAATTGGATGAAAGAATTGACAACATCCTTACGGAATTCGAAACATCAAAAAATTTAGAAAAATGTCTGAAATGTTTAAGTTTTGTAACTAGGTTGGACTAAATCCAATGGTAAATGATAGTTATGCCTTTATAATATAGGTTAATTAGTAGTTATTAGTAATTACTTGTATCTGTTTTATGTATTTTACTTTTAGTATTTATTTTTCTTTTATTTACTTGTATTACGAGGGGTTACTGTAATACAATACGAGCTGTATTTTTGTTCATATTCCATCAACTTCGATTTATTTCCCGACAAAATCATGTTATCAACAATTTTGTGTAATGTAAGTGAGGGGCAGATTTCAACAAAGTTCATGCTTCACTTAAGATGCAAAATTTGATAACGTGCATTTAAATAAAAATTGTAAAAAAAATGTGAAGATAACTGAAGCATGAATTCAGTAAATAGTACTGTGAACTTAAGTTTCTGATGCAGTATTGCTTCAAAAAAAATTATTTTGCAAAAAACGTTGAAAAGTGCCTCTCTCTCCCCTAAACCTTAAAACCGAAAGCATTCTGCTCCCCCCCCCCTCCCCCTTAAAATTCCACTCTTGATATGGGTTAATAAAAGGTTTTTGTGTGAACTCGAAACCACATGTATGCAAGATTTTACATTTTAATTTAGTTTAGTTTATTTTACATAATTGTTGCTGTACGAATTTCCTTAAAGGGGAACTTTTTTCCCTCTTATTTATTCTCAGCTGATGGCTGATTGTTAATAATGATGAATATTGTGTTACTTTAAAAAGTTACACACAGCTTGTTTTTTTTTTTTTTCTTTTTTTAAAATATGTATGTTTAACTATAGGTTCAAGAATTTGCATTGAAAAAAGTGTTCCTTGTAACTCCAAAAACACGTGTTTGCACGTTCTTGCATGTTTGTGCTTCTAATTTTGCTAGAATTTCTTTTACTTTTAAAACCCGAAGGGTAATTATTCTTTTCTTAGAATTATGTTTAAAAAAAAAAAAAAGAAAAAACCTGGTGTTACAACACAAAAAAACAACATAAAATCATTTTTCTTGAACAAATACTCTCATTCTTAATCTTCAAACGTTTCCCATCTTTTACTACTTCATGGGAGTTTATGTTAAGAAAAAAGAGAGAAGAATACACATGTTTCGGAATTTTATGATTTTAGGGTAAATGCATGTGATTTTCGTTACAATTAAAAAAACACGAAAGAAAAGTCACACAAAATAATCCATAGCAATTTGCTTTCGTTTTCCAAAAATCAGCATTTTTTAAAAAATTGATGTTGAGTCATTTCCCGCTTTTTTTTCTAAATAAAAACATTAGTTAAAAAAAAAAAAAGAAAAATCTTCTTTGGAAAAAGTAAAAAACAATAAGCAACGAAAAAAATACACTCGGCGAAAAGCTGATACCACGCGGGGTTGCCGTTAGTTTACATTTGGTTGGAGCGCACATCGTAAAATGAATCTTCACTAGTTTGGCGAAAAATTTGAGATGCGTTGCGCATGCGCAGCTTATCATTTTGTAAAATTGCCTTAAAATACTGGTTTAAACTATATTTGTGATTTTTAGAAGTGTTTATTTACTTATTTATCTGCACCCTTTATCTGTTCCATGATGGGGAAAAAATGTGTCCGCTCTGACCACGATGAGTTTCGCAGTGTCCGCTCTGACCACGTCCGCTCTAACCACACCACCATTTCTAAGGTGGGTATGAGTATAGCGAAAACAATGAGGCTGAAAAAAAAAAAAAAAGATTGATTTACTCAAAGAAAAGTGAAAAAAATATATATTCTGACATATTAAAATGTGAAACAACATAGCAATACCGATAGAAAATACTTTTGAAAAGGGCTGTATTATTGCATTTAACTTCCTTTTACATTGCGAAAGAAGTATTGTAATTAAAGAAAAAAAATCATCTAAGCTGCGCCATAAATTTCCGTTTTACTCTCCCCCCTCCCGATGAGCGTTGAATAGTTCTTTCAACCCTTCGCGATTGAACATTAAGTTAAAAAACGCATATATTTTCCTAAAAAAGTACGAAATTCCAAAATATCCGTTTTGACAAGTAACTTATCAAGAGTTGTCCCGGGATGTCTGCATACATCTCGCTTAACTCTAAAAGGTAGGCCGAAGAACATTAAAATTTTGTATATACACTCGTTGCGGGGTCTTGTAGTGCAGCAGCCCTTTTTGTAGCATTCGAATATTCCAAATCCAGTCTTTTACACATTTTTTGAGACAAATCTGTGTTAATTTCAATGCACAAACTTAAGTGATAACATACTATAAGGATCTTTTTCAGATTTGACAAACAACTTGGCGATCTATTGCCAAGACTTTAATCACTGTTTTTGTCATCAACTTGGCGAAATATCCTTAAGTTGCAAATATTTAATGAGCTTTCACTACATTAGTAGTAATAGAGTCTAAAGTCTGTAAAAGACAATATTTTGTGAGTCGACGACGAATGTTAACGAAATCAAGAAATTAAGAAATGCAGTTACTTACAATTCAATAATCTTCGTAATCTGCTCAGTTAGCACATCCGTCCTGAATACATGTACCTTACGAAACGGACGAACTTGCTCCATAAAATAGAAAAGTAACAATCATTTACTTCAGAAAGCTCCCAATCGACTCCTTAAGGCATCATCCCTCGTATTAATACAGTCCCCCATAAAAGAAACTGATTTTTCCAGTTCTGTGAACTAGCCACCTGAAAGCTTTCATTCCAGTACGTTAAGGCAAATTTTCTCCGTGTTTCTGAAGTCGTTTGAATGTCCGCTGATTAAAACGAGGAAAATTTAATGGGAAATAGTATGGAAGTGATAGCTTTTGATGCAATGACGTATGCAGAGTATCTTTAGGGAAAATGGGTCCTATTTCGTTCGGATATTAGATAATTTCTTTCCTCATTTGTTTAAGAGATTTAGTTTAAGTAGCAAAGTTATGCTGTTTCATTTATTGCATACCATCAATGACTTTGCTTTCTCATATTACAACAGTTACTGCTTAATGACTTTTAATGCTTGTCAGTTGTTAATTCCTAGAAAAATTACATGTTTAACTCTTTCTGAGTTTTATTTTGCAAGACTTTTTTTTCTGTATCCTATCTTGCTTTTAGTCATACAGCAAGAATAAGAATTATAAATTTGTAAATCGATTTGCTTTTATGTCTTTAGGAGTTCCATTATCCTTTGTTGCCATCTCCTAAAATTAAGGCGTTTAAGTCTTTAATTGACATCCAAAATCATCCCCTTTTTAGAATA
Source organism: Uloborus plumipes (assembly GCA_038373865.1). Classification (NCBI taxonomy): domain Eukaryota; kingdom Metazoa; phylum Arthropoda; class Arachnida; order Araneae; family Uloboridae; genus Uloborus; species Uloborus plumipes. The sequence continues at coordinate 18,923 of JAXGGA010003140.1, forward strand.
TTTACTTCTAAGTTAATCACCTCTATTTAGCTTGCCTTGGGTTATTTTGGCTTAGAGAGAAAGTATAAAGCTGATAGCATTTTAAATAAAAAAATTTCGGTTCTTATTTCGGTCAGGAATTACTAAAAATGAAATCAATGTTGGTGAGATGAGGTAATTTTTTGCACACGTGCTGCGCATGTAACATCAGGGTGGCCTAAAAAGATGAGATGTTGTGAGACTTTTCCTTTAAAAAAGGCAGGCCAGGGCTCCGATCCCGGCTCGGGCACTGATGTACTTGCTTATCTATCAAACTTGCAGAGGCAATTCTTTAGCTGCGCTTATATTATGTAATTTTATACATTTTAACAAAAGGATTAGACGATTATATAGATAAATATATTTTTTATGGAGTCAAAAATCATCAAAAAGCGAATTCAAAAGTGGTTTTGAGAAAAATATAAAATATATACTTTTATTTCCCCTTAGAGAGAAAAGCACGTGTTAAAGTATGTAAAACAGAGGATTTTAATATGGATAAAAAAAATTTAGCTCTATCTTTCACCATTTCCGAGAAAAAGGTACATAAAGTTGTTGAATTTAACAAGGCAGAGATAGTTGTAGAATTTAACAAGGCTTAGCAGGTCCCCTCAACTAGTTTTAAAGATTTGTTAAACCAAACGAGAGTTAGGAACGCATAACTTTCTTCGCGGACCAATTGTTCAGGAGGAGCTAAACTGAAGATTTTTCAACATAAATTTGAAAACTAAGGACAGCACACAAAAGGCATTTCTTAAGAAACACCAGTTGAAATCCGGAAGCCTCACAAAAGATGCCTTCCTTTGTAAGGCTGACGCCGCTAAACAAACTTATTTTCTTCAAGGCCCTTTATATTACATCTCGCAATTTTAAATAATAAATGTTTAATCTCACCAAGTCGGGAAAAGAATAAGCCATCGAGCAATTTCCGCTGATTGCAAAATCGATAATCGTCGTGAAGCAGGAACAAAACATTCTATACTCTCCAGCTAAAATACTAGGAAATAACTTAGGGGTGGGGGTAGGGTGATTGTTTGTTACTTTGCGGTATTTGTTCTTAAAATTCTTGAAATATTTCTCCAGCATTCACAGATGAGTCTAACTTTATTCGAGTTGAACTAATTCTGATTTCTTTTTCGCGATCGTGGAAATGAGCGGTGTTTTCTAAAAATTCCTTCCTCTTTCTATTTCCTTTTGTGCCGTTTACTTCTTTTCTTTGCTTTTTTTTTCATTTTAATCTCTGCAGCAAACATTTGGACTCGTCATTCATACCGCAAAGTTTAATTAACCTGTTCTCGTGCGGACGGTCTTTTACTCATTGGGTGTCGTTTCTTCTGTTGACGAAAAGGCTTTCTCCGAGAGGACCACGAAGTGCAGATTGCATTGTTAAGGGCTGTTTACATTATGACCTTTCCGTCCGAACGAAGTGGTTTTCCGGACGTGAGGGGAAAAATTTCAAGCATTCGCACTAGCTCCGTCCGAAAGTCACGTGACAGTCTTCATCCACAAGGAATAAAGAGCGCGCACCTGGCGAAAGCCAACAAAGTCGCTACCGAAAAATCGGACGGCTATAAGGGTCATTTACACTATGTTCGAACGACACGTCCGTCACGATTTTTCTTCCCTAGCGGACGGACGTACGTCCTCCAAATAGGGAGAGGCATTCATACTGTTTCAGACGAACGACAAGCACGTGACTGTATTCGTCCAATAACAGAAATGGCGCGCTCATCTTGTAGAAACCAATGAAACGCTAGTTCAGCTGGCTTTGAATCGTCAGATGGCGCTTGTACTCGGCTCTGATTGGTTGCTTGTTTGCTGGACTGACGACCGTCACGACAAATATCTATTTTCGCCGTACGGCGACGGGTTCCGATTGTGGCGGCCTGCTGTCATGGCAACGTTGATCGAAAACATAGTGTAAAATGTGTAAAATGACATAGTGTAAAATGACCCTAGGGTCATTTACACTATGTCCGAACGACACGTCCGTCACGATTTTTCTCCCTAGAAACCAGTTTTCGACCAACGTTGCCATGACAGCTGGCCGCCACAATCGGAACTCGTCGCCGTACGGCGAAAGTAGTTATTTGTCGTGACGGTCGTACGTCCAGCAAACAAGGACCAATCAGAGCCGAGTACAAGCGCCATCTTAATTCAAGGCTCCTTGCTTGAATCCAGTCACGTGCTTGTCGTTCGTCTGCACAGTATGAATGCCTCTCCCTATTTGGAGGACGTACGTCCGTCCGCTGGGGAAGAAAAATCGCGACGGACGTGTCGTTCGGACATAGTGTAATAATACGACATCCGTCATTCTAGAACGGTGACGGAAGCCGATGATTCGGCGTGCTTTCATGGCAACGGTTTCCGAAAACCAGTGTCTCAGACAAAAATTCGGTTAAAACAGCCGGATCGGTCGTAATGTGATTAGCGCTTCAGAACGCTTTTAAACTTGACGACACGACAACGACAAAAGTATCGGATGACTCACTACAACGATAAGTTACTATGTCGTGTTGTCTACAGCTCTGTTCTTCCACTCAACCGATATCGTTTCTAAGAGGCGTCCATTTTCCACCTCATTTTATTTCGAAACACCAGTGTGGTCGCAGGTATGTTATTGTGGCTCCTCAATTGAGCAGACTCAACGACTGTTATACTATTTACCTTGACTTCACAAAAAAAAAAAAACAAAGATAAGATATTGGGTACATGATACTCATCACAACTTTATTATGTTCCTACATTGTTTTCTAAAAACGAAACGCATACTGTCTACAGAATGAAAATCTGTGCTTTTCTGTAACATTAAAAATCGTCTGAGCAACAATAATGACACAAAATATTAAATAAAACGCATAAAATTATTTTCATGTGACCACACTCTACACATGAGTACCTACAAAAGTTTAAAGCTACACCCGTGGCAGGTTATTTGATTGCCCTTTGACAAATTCAGTCTTCATAGTGAAATAATATACCTACTTTTTTTTTTGACAACGGAAGGAAAAAAACTCCGCAATGAAAAAATTGTCTAGCTGCAATACAATTTTTGTGTGCGAGAGCTGAAAATACAGCCATCAAACGTCACTGGATTCGTTTCTCAAGCCTCGCTTTTTGCGTGTGGCGGTTTTGAAAATTCATCAAAAAGCAATCGTGTTTTAAAATTTGGCAATGGTGAATTTTCGTGTTTTGTAAATCTCTTTACCGTATCTAGTAGTAGAAATAGGAATATTTAATAGATTGAATCTTCCCTTCAAGCAGGTGGCGCGGTGGTAGCCTACTAGTACAAGAATTAAAATTTTGAATTATGATAGCATGGACGTAACTATTAGTGTGCAAAGCATTCGCTTTTTATTCAGATTTATTAATGATAAAGTGTTTTGCGTGAGTCGTGCTTCATTCACGCACTTCTCCAATTTTGATAAATTAGTTGCAAAATAAGTTGTATTATGTTTTATGAGAATTATAGCACTTGTTATCTATTAGAGCCTGAAACAGTAAGTCATGTTGCTTGAAGGTTTTTTGCTCATCACCCGGATTATGTTGCTTTTCGATTTTTCGGATAGACATTCGTCCCAGAATGTCCGATTTAGTGGGTATGGATTTAACACACTGTACAATAGATTGATAGATAGATAGACAAACAAATTCAGATACGGAGATAGCCATAATATAGATAATCTATATTAAAAAAATAATAATCAAATAATGACAGGTGAAAATTGTATTCCATCGATCAAACTGCTGAACTTATCAAAAAAGAGAAACGTTTCTTCTTTTACCAAGCTATACTAGAAACTAAATTCTCATTGCAAAGAAAAATGGAATAAATTTTCTTGAGAAAAACGCAGTTTTACACAAATTCAAAACTGAAGAATAAAGTCTTATTACATTCTGCTACATTTTATACAAATTCACAGGCATTCTAGTTTGATTTAATTGTTTCATCAAATAATGCTGCGACGTTACACTTTATATTTATAAAGGGGCATAGATACCTGTTTCAAATTAAAAAAAAAATGTATATTATATTTTTCAGTTTTTAAGCAAAATTAATGGAGAATGCTTCGGTCTGACCTCGAGCGCTTGAATTTTTAGTAAAACAAAATGTTCTAAAAATGAAAAAAAAAATCAGGTGCTTTTTTCTGTTCTTTGACCTTTTATTTTTTAGTTACACTTTCATTTTTTCTCACGATGGGAAGGAAACACTTTTAATTTCCCCCCATCCTCTTTTCAGCAGAAAAATACAACAAACTCTTTTATTTTTCTCCTTTTTTTTTCACACCGTAAGTTTTAAATGAATTTAGGCAGCAAACATGGAAGAAAATCATTAAAACAGAGAAAAAATTCAGAAGTTATATAACGTGATAGAGCATATGTTAAAAAAAGTAAGAGCTACAAATTTTACTTTTAAAAACGGCCACAATAAACTATTTAACACTTTTCTATTTTTACATTTCTACAAAATTTAGGAGAAAAAAAATCTTACCGACTTTGTTTTTCAAATTAAAGGAGCACAATTTTGAATGTTCAAAACACGTAATAATTGAAGCACTGGTAACGCCTGAGGAGCTATTCTTTATACAGCACTTTTTTTTTATTTAATCAAGTTTCAAGTTCAAATTTCGGTAAGTAAGAAAAACAATGACCAAATTTCCGTAAATTTTTGTTCGGTGTAGACTATTTTATTTTAAATCTTTAAAATAAAGTTCTTACAAGTATGTAAGCTATTATTTGTAACTGTATCACTCAAGATAAATAAAAAATAGATGCAACATTAGAGGAATCGATTTATTTTTTAAATGTAGTTTACCCTTGATTACCCCAATTCATTTTCACTCGCTCTCGTTTTATATTTCGAAGGAAGAGGGATTTTTCAAACAAAATTTTGCTGTGCGTATTTTTATCAAGTTGTTTTTTTTTCTTCGGATTGGAGCGGGATTTTCATATTGTTCTAATTATTATTAGCTGTTAAATTAGATATTTGTTCTTTTTATGGGAGCGGCATTTTTATTTTGTTCTAATCCCAACGCGTATTTTGATCTTATTCTTCTTAGCAGATGATTAAAATATGTGAATTAAATAAGAGTGCGAAACAACGCGATTTTTTAAATGTTCTCAAGTAGGGGACAGAGTCCAGTAGTTTTGAAAACTTTTCCCCCACAAAAACTAGTCGATTGAATGCGCTTTCCTTTAAAGCTGCAAAATAATAAATATTTGTCATGTAAGATAAAACGAGATTTTTTTTGTTAAAGTTTGGCTATGTTCATTAAATTTCTCTCGTTTTAGAAGTTTTTGAGTTCGAAAATGTTTTAAATTTAACTTAGATTTTATAGCAGTTTAAACGAGCCTTAAAACTAAAGTTATAAACTCACATTTTTTGGAGGGAAACTTTCCGAGGAAAACTTTGAATACTGAAAAAAATCATTAATTTCTTTTTTCTCCGTCATTTATCGGCGGCAAGTTCAGTTACTATTTTGACAGACAGTATACTTTTTTTTCTCCACTAATAAAAATTCTATAATTTTGCGTAAAACTGCAGTTTTTAGGGTAAGGTTTTAGTAGAATTTTATTCGTTAGATCAGTTTTTCATACGCAAGTAAAAGCAAATACAATGAAAATTGCTACAGTTACCACACAAGCTACGTTAAGTTTGAAAAATAAAGGTAATAGATTGGATTATTTTTCTAATACTGCCTGGCAGATAGGCATTTGATAATGCCTAGCAAAACAGTGCTTCAGTAAGTTCATTGTGTTTTACAAAAAAAAAAATCACTAAAAATCATTCCATTGAAATGTAAAAATTTCATCAAATAAATAAATAAAGCCATAAAAAAACCCTTAAACTTTCTCTAAAATGTAAATAGTCCACCGAAACAGTTTTAAAGAAAACAAAATAACGAAATAAGAACTAAACATTTGAAGTGAAATAATTCCTTTACATCTCAATAAGTACTTATATCAGAAATATATAGATAATTTGTATCTGCAATTAACTTACTATAACTGCATTTCTTGAAACAACAAAAGAATTGCTCACTCAATCAGTCATATCTTTCGTAGTACAATTTTGCATCATATTTTTATCTATTTCTTAAAACGAAATGATTGTTGTAATAGAATCTCTGCAACTATCTAAATTTTTCGTGGTAAAAATATATTTATTGCGATTGAATGAAAAAAGTTTTGAATAAAAAAAAGTTTGCATACCTCTCCCAGTCACCAAATTATACATTATTTTGAATTGTAATTTTAGAAAATATAAAGGGGGGGGGGGACTTAAAATCAGTTGAATACAGAAATACTATTTTTTCTTTATTTTTCCCCATCAATTTACGTCAAAATTTGTTTTTACTAAAGTTTGTTCTTTCTTATGCAGCGTTCGAATTGTCCAAATATTCCCGTAGAATCTGTTGTCAGACTTTTTTTTTTTTGAGCAGTTCAACATTAATTAAGGACATGTTGAAGTCAAAACTGAAATATAAGATAGAAGAATGAGATGTGGAAGCTACAATCGTTTGTAAAAAAAATAATTCATATTTATAACTTTTTAAAGTACCGTATTTTTCGCCGTATAAGACGCACCTAATTTTAAATTAAAACTCGTAATTTTAATTAATCTTAAATTTATGCCGTATAAGACGGTGCGTCTTATACGGCGAAAAATACGGTAAATATGAGTTAGTTTTATTTTCTGACGTTTTTGCTTTTATATATTTTCCTAAGACAGAGCCTTCTTTCGTGCATTTAAGAAATTATTTTATTAATTTTATTATTTGTATGACTCTTTTATCCCTTTTTACGGAAAGCATGTTTATAAACAAGAAGTTCTGTCAAGAACTAAACGAGCCTACTTTCCCGTACATCGACATCGGCATTCTCGCATCTGATCATTATTCTCTTTATTATCTGAGACTTAAAATTATGTCAAACGTACCTTTTTAGCACTTAGAGATGATTTCGAAAAGCAAATATACCCCTTTCATCAGATGAAATAGACACGTAAAAAGCAATTAACGAATAAATAAAGTTTTGTCGCACCTTTTAAAGAGTGTAACTGTTACAGTTCCTCCGTAGAAAAAATCCTCCATCGTTTTCAAAAAAAAAAAATAATAATAATAATAATAATAATAATAATAATAATAAAATAAATAAATAAAAGTACAAAGAGCATCAAAACACATTTTATCAAAGAAAGAAAAAAAAAAGAAAAAAAAAACTCGTCCGTTAATAAAATGTCTCGAATTTCACTTTTAATCTGTTGCCAGTTGTTAAATATAAATAAAGAATAAAATGTTCTCGTGAATGAAAAATTTTTGTTACAAAAAAAACATCGTCTGCCAAAAAATAATGATAATAATAATAAATAAAATAAAACAAATGAATAAATAAACAAAAAATCGTCTGCACAGTCAGTAATTTTTTTTCTGAGCCTGCATTTCCGCCATGTTTGCGGAGTCGGAGTCGGAATCAGAGTCCTCACAGAAGATTACTCAGAAAAGTACGTTACAAACATTATTTATCAAAACCATTTTCTTACAAAGTTAGTTTGAAGGAAATCCGACTTTAAGTTCAGGATCAACATTCAACTTAAATTCCCCGTAGACGCTTAATGTTAATTTTTTTTCTGAACGGTTCAATATTGAACGAAAAATGGTTCAAATCAAAAAGCGAAATATGGGAATGTATGGGAAAGCCTCTCCGAGATCTTTCAAACAAAAAAAAGTTTATTCCATTCGGACGGTTCACTCAAAAGTTATTAGGGGTGACAGCTTGATTGAGCGGTTCAATGTTGAACGAAAAATTGTTCAAATCGAAAATGTAGATACGGGAATGAAGTATCCTTGAAAAGATCTTTCGAACAAAAAAAAGTTTGTTCAAATCGGATTGTTCACCCAAAAGTTAGCATCGCGGGACCGGTTTTTTGAACGGTTCAAAGTTGAACCAAAAATTGTCCAAATCGAAAAATCAAATATGGGAATGAGCTGCACTCGCTGAGATCTTTCGAACAAAAAAAAATTTATTCCATTCGGACTGTTCACTCAAAATTTATTAGGTGGAGAAAGGTTGCTTAAACGGTTCAATGTTGAACCAAAAGTGTTCAAATTGAAATTTTAAATACGGTAATAAAGTATCCTTGCCGAGATGCTTCAAACAAAAAAAAGTTTGTTTAAATCGGACTGTTCATTCAAAAGTTATTAGGGGTGACAGCTTGATTGAGCGGTTCAATGTTGAACGAAAAATTGTTCAAATCGGAAATGTAAATACGGGAATGAAGTACCCTTGAAAAGTTCTTTCCAACAAAAAAAAGTTTGTTCAAATCGGACTGTTCATTAAAAAGTTAGTATCGCGGGACCGGTTTTTTGAACGGCTCAAAGTTGAACCAAAAATTGTTCAAATCAAAAAATCAAATATGGGAATGAGCTGTACTCGCCGAGATCTTTCCAACAAAAAAAAGTTGGTCCAAATCGGAATGTTCATTCAAAAGTTATTAGGGGGGGGACAGACAGACCGACCGACAGACCGACCGACCGACGCACAAATTCCCCATCTCAATACCCTACTTTCAAATTTTTAATTTTTCGATATTCATTTTACCTTTTTATTTTTTTAACTTGGCGATATTTTTTGGACTTGGCGATATTTTTTTAACTTGGCGATATTTTTTGGACTTGGCGATATTTTTTAGATGCATTAAGCTACTTTTAATACTTTTTTTGTCTTTCTTTTATTTTTAACGGGAAAGTAGGCTAAAAATGGAACTGGTTGAAAAATGAAATGAATGAGCTTTGTCATCTCCATAACAAGTTTTGAAAATCAGCAGAGACTGAAGAATAGCAAAATGGAGCAGTTGTTCATTTACTTTCTGGAAAATTTATGGAACTGATTTTCGTAATAAAACTAATAGAATACTCAACTTAATGGCTTGAAATTATAAATTTACAAACGTCATTCTGTAAAGCATGAGCTGAAAAGTTGGTGACTTAAATGAAAGATCCATAGAAGCAAAGCGAAATAGAAGCATTTCGTAGTCATCCTTCTTCTTTTAGGACAAAGACAAATTGCCGAAAAATATTTTACTCAATTACTTTAGCAATCCCAATGAGAAGTAACTGTGTATCGTTCATACAAAAGAGGTCAACTGGTAGATAGGATCAACCACTTAAACTGTTATTTCAATTTAGGCGAACACCCTAATATTCGCAAATAGTCGATTTTAAGTTTTTGAAAATTTCATCTAACCCCTATTTTTTAAGAGTCTTGAAGGGGGTGATGAGCTCAAAAAGGTTGGGAAACACTACCCTATATGATGCGCGCATTACCGTTATCAAAATACACACAACAGAATTCAATGCAATGCAATGAAACTATAATAGAAACCCGCCGCCTGGTCAGCGGCGCGGGATTTACCGACAATGTGGGTTAGTGGTGTTTGAGAGGGGGGATTAGGCGGGAAAAAACCTGAGAAACTCTTCGCGGGAATTGTGGAGGAAAACCCTAGCAGACGATCTTTCTCGTGATAGCGGCGATCCGAAACTTAGCCGAAAAATAAGTTAACGAAGATGATTGAAATGTCAGTTACCTTCTTCTCCACCGAAATTGGCTCTGCGAGGTGTCAGGTACGCTCCGGTATCTCTGACTCATCCTCTGAAGATGCTCCGCTGAGTAGCCATTGGCGCCATGTTTAGCCACGACGGGATGTGTCGGTACTCTTAAGTTAACTCATGAGCAGTTAACTCATTTTGACCGTTTGAGTATACTCTGTCAACTGTAGGTGAGTAATAAGATCATAAGTATGAATATTGAGGGAGAAAAAAAAATATTAGTCCAAAAATTTAAAAAATATGAAAACATCATTTTTCGATGTCGCAAAGTAGAGACAAAAATATATAAGATCATTTACAAATATCATAAGTGGAGTATTATACAAATTAAGCACGATAAGTGGAGGACCATCGTTACTTTATCCCTAGATATAAAGAGTGGGATAACTAAACACCAAAGAATGTTGTGAAAGTTCGAAGCGAAAGTCAAAAGTTAAATTCGGTTTGCAAATGAAATTTATTTTAAAACGGTCCATGCGTGAAAATTATAATATTTTGAAGCGTGGAGAGCATTTAAATTATGTATATATAGTTCTGGAGAATAGAGAAAACCACTTCGTGATTAAGGAAGCATGACAAGAATCTCCGTCATTTTATCTCTTAATCAAATAAAAAAAATTGACTTGGATCAAACATATCACCGGACACCATATTCAGCTAAATATTACCTTATGAAGAATAAGCCAGATTTTTCTACCTGCAAAATTTTCATTTTTCATTCGTTTGCATTTTTGTCATCTCTTGTTCATTAGCTGTATTGTACAAACTTGCTATTTGGTTTCTTTTGTAAATAAACAGGAAGAAAATATCAAATTTGAGCATTTCCCTATAGTTAGTATGGAATTCAAAACGCGTTTCACCAAATATCCGAAAAACTAATTTCTGCATGTTCCCTTTGCCTTTCTTTCGCTAAATAACAAAATTAAGATTGTCCAAAAAATAAATTAATTAATTAATAAAAATATAAAATAAACGAAATTTGGCTTGTACGCGAAGACACTGCCTGTACGGTTTCCTCTGGGGGGACGAGTATCCTCTATATATCATGGGCATGGCTTTTGTTATTTTTTTAGTGAATTTACATTGAATATGTAACCTTTGCGCCCCCCCCCCCCCGCGCCATACACACATTCATACCGGAAAAAATTCGAAAAGACGCGGACCTGTTGAGAAAAACCCTTCTACTCCGCGAAAAAAAAAATCCTTGCCTAATTATGGCTCCAAAATGGCGTCTTTGGCAGAACCCTCTTGCGGTGAGTTTCCTAAAAAGCATCGTTTTCCGGAGGTTCATTAGCGCATCCCGATCTCGGTTACAGTCACGACCATCACGCATGGTTGCGAGAGGGGTGAAGGAACGCCTGCTAGCAGGAGAAATCGTTTTGGTAAATACAAAACGTTCGGAAGCATCTCCACTCGAACATTAACCGCCACTAATGAGCTCCTGCGTTTTCTCACGCAAAAGTGGCTGACCGATTTGAGTGCTTGTAGCATCTCTTCGTTGAGGCAAAATAGAGAGTCCCGAAACATTGTTAGTTTAAATAAGTTCGTCTAGAGCTAATCGAGCCAAGTGTCTCGTATTGGGAGAGCCGTGAGGAATGAGGCAGCAGCAGCGGATTAGTAGGACAGCGGTGTTGTTGTGCCGAAGTGAAATGTTAAAAATTATTTCTAGCTTTTTTATTTGATGTAGCAGAGTGGGGTTCAAAGCTTAGAGGAGGGATTAGTGACTGGAGGGACCAAGTCCAATCATTGGCTTGGGAAAAGATGAGGCAAAGATTCCAAGTCACATGGTTAAACTTCGGAGAATTGGAGACACGCTTTACATGAAACGAATGAAAGAACTTGATTTCTTTTAATACTTTACTTTGAAATATGTCACGTGACTTGCCAATTTTGCTTCAAGAATCGAAGAGGCTTCACTCCCTCCATCTTTCACCACTTCTCAATCTAATCTAAAGTTTCTTAATCACGGGTGAAACTATGAGAGATATTAGAAAAATTAGTTTCCTCTTCTGACTGCGGTCAGAGTAACGTATAAAGTCCAAAAATAGAATAAATTATTACAGATCAGACATAACTTTATTTTTCCAGATTAGTACCATGGACATTGAGCCATTTGTCATACCACTAGATAAACTTTAAAAAGCTCTCCAAGAAAAAACTCTTCGAGTGCGAAGCTTTGCATACTGAAGAAGCGTTTCATTTCTTAGTTGACTTCGCCAATGCTTCCAAAGCACTTTCCGCCGGGATTCTTCTCCAAATCAGGAAACAGATATAAGTCGTTTGATGAGAGATCAGTACTGTATGGCGGGTTGTGGAGGTGCTCCAAACCAAGAGTAGCAATAAGGTATTGCATCACCGTCGCCGAGTGTGGTCTCGCCTTGTCATCCAGCAACAGAACGCCAGGTCTGAGAAAGCTAAGCCGCTTTTTCTGAATCACCTCTTTTAATTTTGCCAGTAGCCGCTCAACTCTTCGTACATATGCAAAGCCCTGATGTTTCCCACCCGGCGGGAGGTACGTTTTGAAGCTTACCAAGTGGTATAACAAATCTCTCAAAGTGCTGGGTACTTAGGATGGCAAACAAAGATGTATTAAATCTCTCATTCTTCTTTTTATTGTTTGACTTTCATACACACCTCTGTCTACAATCGCCTGAGGGAACTTTTTTTTTCGACTCACCCTTGCAAAACTTGAGAATAGCGATTTGACTATCGATTGATATCGGTGATTTACTTTTGACTAGCTAATAGCCCTTGAGTTCAAAAATGATGGTAGTTTTAATGTATCACGTCAAGTTTTCAAACTACATAGGGCTTAAATTCACAAAATAAAGGACATTTTTGAACAATGTTGAACAAAAGTATATTTTTATTTTGGTAAGCAACAATTGCATACGTTGCATACACAATACAAAAATTGCCTTTTAGTGTTACTGTTGAGCTCAAATAGTTTGTATTCTTTACAATATTATAATTACTCAAATAGTGAAAAAACAGCGTATAAAAAACTTTCATGGCAACGTCTAACCTCAAACAAAGATAAAAACTGAACTAAACTAAGTAGAGGGATGAAAAACCAACACAAGAGGCATAAAGACCAACTACATTCCATATTAAATCAAACGGCTAAGGCATCTACAGTCCCATTGCTTAATTGTCACATCTTATATATAGTCTTGCAAATGATTTTATCCTGGATAAAAATCCATATTTCTCAAATTTGTAATACTTTTGGCCAAAAGTGTATATTATAGCCATTTTTTCCATCGTGGAAAAAAAGTGTATCCCAATAAGTCTCTATTTGTTTTCGTTTTTATCTTTGAAAAATGCCAGATTTCTCCAACTTGCAACACTTCTGGTCAGTAGTGTATATATAGCCATGCAAATGTTCCGTCTGGTAATGCAATGAGAAGTGAGTGAACTATTACCATTCCAAACAAATTACCGGATCCTTCATTTCACCTTTTCATCCTCTACGGATAAAACTGCAAGCAAATGCCGACGAAAACAAAACAAAAAACGGGGAGTGGCGGCTAACAAATAAACAAACAAACCTATAAAGGAGAATGAAAAGTAAGGATTTCCCGCAAGGAAAAGAAGGATCACTTTCGCCCCTTTGTTGGAAGAAAGGATTCCGTCCACCGCGTTCCATTTCGGAAGCGCTGGCCCGCAGAGAGATCGGGAGGATTTCTGTGTCAGTGGGGTGCGTTCAACCGAGGGAGCATCCCTATATAAGAGCCCGCAATCACGTGGTCGCAGGTGTGATTCGGATCATGTCGCCGCTCCTGCAAGTAAGTCCCGCTCTTTCTCTTGATACTCCTAATTTCGCTCATTTGGGAGCTATGAGTAATCATTTGAATATTACTCAATATATTTTCCCCGGTGCGACAATTTTGCGAAATTTACATTGAGCATCGGTCAATTGAATTAGTGGTTAATTAAATCAAACGCTTTAGGGGCATTTCACGGTATTTGTGACATAGGGGTGTCCGTAACAAAACTTTTTTAAAGTTTAAAATTTTTATATATATTGAAAAAGTACATTATAAGTTATATGAATATCATATTGTTTTCATAGTTCACTTTATATTATGTTCAGAACATTGAAAATGCAATTTTCACTGTTACTGACTCTACATTGAATTTTTCTTTAACTCTGGCTGAAACCGATTTTTAACCCTACACTGCATGGTGTTGCCAATTGGCAACATGGACAATTTGTCCTCCTTATGAATAGCAGAATGTAGTTATAAGGCAGATCAATGCATAAAAAGCAAGTATTGAGTATATTTAAAGCAATTATCACCATTTATCCTCCATACATGGTAGCACTGGTCTGTTACATGCTCTTAAATGAATCCATATGGATTGCTTTTAAAATCACTCAAACTACCATGTTTTGAAATTATTTTTTACAATGAAATATTTTTCTTCTTCTTTTAAAAAAATAACATGAATAAAACAAACATTTGTCTTTCGTTTAATATACGTTTTGCATCAAAATAATTATTTGGAAAAAATCTAAGACATAATACACGTTTGTAGCCATTTGGCAACATTATGCAGTAAGCATCCAGAGAACACTTCTATTCATCTCTATAGTTCATAAAGTATGTGCTTTGTTTATGTTTCGCGCTAGCTTCTTTCTCTTTTTGGAAGGTATAATATAATCATGCGGACCCAAAAGTGGTACTTTCGGCTGTTCTACCGTTTATAAGACCTCGCAATTATCACTGCTTAGTTGATGTTCAACAGAGTGAACAAACAAAACATCAATAGGGAAAAGCCTTCAAAACATTTAGATTTCATTTTAGATTTTCATCATTTTAGATTTCAGTTAGCACAAACGTTGTGCTTACACGTACAAGTAAAGTCATTAATAATTTTAAAATATAGTTTTGAAAAAAAAAACTAAAAAATACGCTTTTACATTGGAATGCGCTGTGATCATCACGGGTTTCCCTCTGATTTTCAAAACTACTGAATATCCGCACTTAAGTTTACATGTACTTATAATACATCAATATGCAATACAGTTTAGCTTTTAGTATTAAAAATAATATTAAATATATTACTTTTATATTTGCAAAGAACGTAAATTTTATATTTTGTTCAGAGTTACATACATACATACATACATACAAACCCACATGTGAAATTAATAAAAGCGTATTAAAAAGAGACCATTAGCTACAGAGGAACTAGTTACAAACCAAAAAAAAAAGAGAAAAGAAAGAAAGCTTGCGCGAGAGAGCATCCAAAAGACATCAGATTTGACAGAATTGATCATCGGAAAGTACAAGTACATATAAAAAATAATGTAAAATGTCAAAATGTAAAGGATTACAAGCGTACAGTGCACCAAATGTTCAATTCCTCTATTTTTTTACAAAAAAGAACTAATTTCAAGACTATCATTTAAAATCATTTTTATCTGTTGAATGCATGGTGTAGCCATTTGGCAACAAAACTATTTTTAATTAGAAAGGGGTGAAAAATTTGAGTTACATTTTTTTTAATATTTTTCCATGTTTTCTTATTACATTGACAAACACATATATTTTTTTCTACGAAAAATAAAAAATCATGCAGTGTAGGGTTAAGCCAAAACTGGTGCTTGAGACAGATAAAGTAAAGGCTCACC
Source organism: Uloborus plumipes (assembly GCA_038373865.1). Classification (NCBI taxonomy): domain Eukaryota; kingdom Metazoa; phylum Arthropoda; class Arachnida; order Araneae; family Uloboridae; genus Uloborus; species Uloborus plumipes. Next base: position 34,190 of record JAXGGA010003140.1, read on the forward strand.
TCTAATGTAGCTAATAATTTCAATCAAAAAGTGCGTTCTATAAAAAATTATGGATTGTGAAAATGATGACTGTAGAATCCGTAACAATAATTGGAATAAAAGTTTAGTTTTTAAAGAAAAATTCAATGTCGAGTCCGTAACGGTGAAAATTGCATTTTCAATGTTCTGAGCGCAATTACAAACATAATATAAAGTGAACTATGAAAACAATATGATATTCATATACTTTAGAATGTACTTTTTCAATATATATATAAATATTTTAAACTTTAAAAAAGTTCTGTTACGGACACCCCTAAGTCACAAATACCGTAAAATGCCCCTTTAATGAATCAAACCGCCAAAAACAGAACAAAAACCAGCTTTATTGAATGATCTGCTTTACTGTTGAGAACAAACGCGATTCACGTACAAGCGGCGGCCACTCTATTTGTATTTGATTCCCGGAATCTCAAACTTTGGCTTCTATTTGTTATACATTCGAACATAAGGAACCACTATGTACCATAACTAGATGCAAAATTTCCGGAAATTTTGAAATATACATAGTAAAACAAGTATACATAGTAAAAATTAAATAATAAAAATCAATCGCCCCTATTTTGAAAAGTTTTTAGGTACGCCCTTGGGTCATTCCATGAAAATGTCAACCTCAGCCGAAGAAAAAAAAAATACCGAAGTGAAAAAAGTATCAAAAAATAAATAATTTAAATAAATAAATAAAAATCATATGACATAAGTTTAAAAAAATGAAAAAGGATTGTAATTATCACTGAGATTAGCCATAATAAATAGTTTAGAGTGTGTTTACTGCTTGTTATTTGATGGTTAGTCTCACTCCATCTTGAGTAAAAGTGACACTTAAGACTAAAAAAATATATAATTAAAAAAATGTGTTTTATGATTTTAAAAGACAACTTTACACATCTTTCAAATATATCATTCAATTTTTGACACTTGCTTAACTTTGAGAAATTTTTGCCTCACAGCATGAGCATTCATTTTCAGGGTTGCAAAAATGTTACGTTAGTCACACTGCCTTTTTGGTTGAAAAAACATCTACTGTCAGTAATTTTGTTTTAACTTCTGAGCAGAAATGATACATACCATGTACATTGTAAATCCACTAGCATAGCTTTAAAATATTTTTTCCTTTAAGTTACAAGTAAAAACAGTTACAAAATCAGCTCTGAATGTCACGTTAGTCACTATGGAATGACCCTCTTGCTCTATTGTAGTTTTGAGTAAGTTATCTGCTATATTTTCTTGACAATTTGTGTGTATGTTTTCTTTTTTTTCACTTCAATTACATTTTTACTCAAAGTATACTTAATCGATTTCTAAAAAAATGTTTTTTTTTTATTGAATTCCACAGTTAAATTTCGTGCTCAATGCATTCATTTTGTCCAGGTAACGGCCGTGCTAGCTTCCACCGCCCTGACTATTATTTGTGCCGAAGACACGAGAAGGAGCATCGTTGAAGGCGTCACAGACAACGACTCGATTCTAGAAGAGGAGTACTTGGAAGAACTACCTTCAAAAGAACAGGTAATTCATGATAGAAAATATTTATTCTATCTTTTGATGGTAGTAAAACACTTCAGACATTAACCCATTAATTCCCTGTAGTCTAAAAACGGGACGCTTGTTAGTTACTGCATACAAAAACCTATAATGGGTATATCCTTTTACTAAAGCTGTTTTTCACAAGTTAAAAAGTCCTTCTTGAGAAAACCAGATAGAACCACTATTTGGTCATCTGAGTTTATTTATTGACAACTACAAAGCAACGATACAGCATGGGTAGCCACAGAAAGTAAGTTTTTTTGCGAACTTATTTTTCATAAAATTAAACTATTTTAAAATTATTTGCTTAAAATTGATTACAGATGGCTTCTGTAATGTTACTTTGCAAAAGTAAAGTCAAAAGGTCGTATTTTGCTCACATATCAGCAAAATATCCCATAAACAGAACGTTAAATAACTTAATAAATAGGGCAATGGCGATCTATTTGAAGTCAAAAATGTATGTAAACCATTCCATGTAAGAGTTTTAAGCAGATAAAAATTGAAAAAAATTGTTAAAAAAACTTGGGTATAAATGGGTTAAGAACTGATATACACTGGCGGAAAAAAATCCCAACACCAAGAAAAAATTACTGCAGAGTAATGAAATTTGGGTAATGCAATTGTCTAGTTAACATGTTTAATTGATTAAATGTACAACATCACTGGCTAATTTAAGCTCAAAAAAAATGCTGTGCAAATGTGAAATTATGTTAATTTAATAGAGGGTGTAACCTCCTGAATTTTGAAGTCAAGCCTACAAGCGTGCATGCATTATGTCATACAGGTGCCGAATGTCACTTTGTGGTATGGAGTGCCATGTTGTTGCCCTTGTTATGTCAATTCTAGGATGGTCATTGCTGGCTGTGGATGATGCTGGAGTTGCCGTGCAAAGATATCCCATACGTTTTCAATTGGAGACAGACCTGGTGATTTTGCAGGTCATTTTTACATGTCATCACTTGGTAAAGCACATTGCGTTACAGCAGCGATGTGAGGGCGAGCGTTATCCTGTTGCAAAACTCCCCCTTGAATGCTACTCATGAATTGCTGTACTACTAGTTAAATTACTATACTGACGACAAATTTTCAATCAGTGAGTTTGGGACAACCACAAGAGTGCCCCTGCTGTCGTAGGAAATTGCTCCGGAGACCATGACTTCAGGTGTGGGTCCCGTGTGTCTAGGCCGTAAACCGCTTGGATGCAGGCGGTCTCCTGGCATCCTTCTGACCAACATACGACCACCACTGGCACCAAGGTAGAATCTGTTTTCATCAAAAATTACAACAGATCTCCACTCCGACTTCCAGTGAGCTCTGTCTTGACACCACTGCCGTCGCAAACGGCAATGGTTTTCAGTCAATGGAATACCGGCTACACGTTTCCTGGCTCAGAGCTGTCCTTGAAGTAAGCGATCTCGTACCATTTTTTGGGTCACGACGGTACCAACTTCAGCTCGAATGTCCGCTGCAGATGTAGTACGATGCGCCACAGCCGTACGCAAGATTCGGCGGTCTCCCTTCTCAGTCGTGCCACGTGGCAGCTCGGAACTCGATCTTCTTGAGGTAGTACCATCTCTTGACCATAGCTTTCAATAATCATGCATGATGGAAACATTCCCAGAAAGTCTTTCTGCAATATCGCGAAATGAAAATCCACCTTCTCGTAGCCAAATTGTACGACCTCGTTTAAACTCGGTGAGCTGTTGATAATGGCTTCTGCGTCTTCTTAAAGGCACTCCTGGCTAACATGAACGCAATTCGTCAAATTTCACGAAAAAATAATACTCACGAGCTTCACAATACACTTTTAAAACAAGCCTTTTTTGCATGTTCTGAGTGACGCCAGCTGCGCCACACTTATGCGCGGAGCGCGAAATTTCAATCGATCTCATCTTTCAGTTGTATAAACACGCCTACGAAATTTCGTTTATCTAACACAAGTCTTTCTTGGTGTTGGGATTTTTTTTCCGCCAGTGTATGTAATACATTTTTCGAACAATTGGTATTAATATCCTGAAAAATAGTATTTTCCTAATTCAAGAAGATTTATCTAGGCTGCTCGTACTGGGGAGCAATAGGGGCAGCTGCTCCCTTACTTTCAAAAGTAAAGGGGCTTTGCCCCTTATACCTTTCTAAGCTCAAAATTAAGTATGGATTGCAAAATGATAAAATTGATTGATTCACTTGTTTCAAGTAAAAATAAATGAGTCGTTCAGACTCAAAGCTCGTTTAGCCCATTTTTCATGAAAAATAATTCTATTAAAAAAATCAGTTCAAAAGCTTCTTTACTAATGCATAACCCATTTATGCCCAGTAGCCTGAAAACGGGACGCTTGTTAGTTACTGCATACAAAAACCTGTAATGGGTATATCATTTTACTAAAGCTGTTCTTCACAAGTTAAATAGTCCTTCTTCTTGAGAAAACCAGTTAGAGCCACTTAGTTGAACATCAGAGTTTATTTATTGACAGCTATTTTCAGACAAATCAGTCAAGCAACGATCCAGCGTGAGTAGCCGAAGAAAGTAAAAATTTTTTTGCGAACTTATTTTTCATAAAATTAAACTATTTTAAAATGATTTGTTTAAAATTAATCACAGATGCCTTCTGTAATGTTACTTTTAAAAAGTAAAGTCAAGTAAGTACGATTTTGCTTACATATCTGCAAAATATCCTATAAACAGGACGTTAAATAACTTAATAAATATGGCAACGACGAACTATTCTAAGCCTAAAATGTATGTAAACCATTCTAAGTAAGAGTTTAAACAGATAAAAAATGAAAAAAATTGTAAAAAAAATCTTGGGCTTAAATGGGTTAATAGTATGTATTTACAACCTTACAATCTTTCTACGAGCTTTCATAAAGCCAGTATTGAAGACGAAAGAAAATAGATGGTTGGTTTATTGCATATTTCACATTTTGGAAGTTCTTCTCTTTTAATTTTCCCCTTTTTTAAAACTTAATTTAATTTTACTCTATTTGTTTATTTAATGTTTTATATTTATATATTATTGCCATTTTAATTTTATGGACAAGTCGAACTTCAAATTATTCTCGTCGGCAAATTTCCAAACCCCGAATGCTACTGAGTGTTGCTTTAAAAAAAATTAAATTAATAATATCAATATTTAAAAGGAACTTTCAAGCGCATATTTTTAAAAAGAAGAGTTCTAGTTTTAAAAAGGAACTTCCCATTTTTTTAAAGTGCGTGCAGTAATATGTGCGTGTGTACTATGTACCGTTTATATTAGTGTTTTTAAATGATCTATAAATCTACATACAACTTTTTCAACTGCTATTGGCTGAAGAACAGAATACACGTAGTGAAAAACGGACGCAGAGGTCAAATGCTAACTTTTTTATGGGTCATTCTCAAAACAGGAGACTTTAAAAAATAATAGTATCATAAAAAAGTTATATAGTATAATTTTAAGCAAAATTTGAGAAGCAGGTTATTATGTGATTCCCTGGAAAGTGTTAAAATGAAAGTTGATACAGAAATTAAATTTGTTACTCGTTTCAACAAGAAAACTATTTTCTCATGAAGTTATCACCGGAACGGCGTTCTGGTGCAATCCAGCACCAACGCACCCCTGATACGCAGTTTCACACACAAACATAAGGGATGTCTATAGTTGAGAATTATAACGCTTAGTTGAAGGAACCTCCTCTTCATCAATGGCTTCATTGACCCACATTTATTGTTGATGAATTTTTAATGTTCGAATCAACATCGCCTAAGGGTTGTCCCACCCCCCTTTATCTGATGATACTCCGAGTTCAGGGACCCCCGCTCAATGGGCCATTAGTGGCTCTACTCCGATGCTCAGGACACTCCCCTATTAATGGCTCGTCTAAATGGTATCACTGGATCGGGGATTCTGTCAGCAACAGGTATCATCCTCATCTTGGGACAGAAGAAACCTGCTCATTATGTTCGCCAGACAAAGCGTGTTTTCGGAAGATGACGAAGCGCACGTCATATTGTACTTTAATGAACTGATGTCGAAGGTTTGGGCAATGTGTTAGAAGTAGAGTTTGAAAAATCTGATATGGGCTTCTTTACACTCCTATTAAACAATGTATACTTTTTAATAACAAGTAGAAATCGGTGCCTGTATGCGCATTAGAAGTTGTAGGAAAATGTGGGGCAAAGTGAAATGGTAAAAAATTTTTTGTTGCAACGCCATCTATCTATTTATAGATGAGAGGATTGTACTTGGAATACCATTTATATTTTTCAAAATAACTTTTTGCTTTTTTTAATAAAAAATTTTAAAATGATCATGAGTTCATACTAAGACGATATGTAATGAAATGTGTTTCGTAAAAAGAAATTCCATTTATTTCTAAATGTAAAAAAAAATGTTTACAAAAAATTGCAAATGGAGGCTAATATGAAATACTCGGGTAATATGGAATAGGTGGTGTTAACAATTGAAATATTAATTAACTTCAGAAAACACTTATCAGACCACAAATAAAAAAATACAATAATGAAAAAATAATAGTAATACTTTTATACTGAAGTATGTAGCTATAATTTTTGACATTAAGTGTGAATCATTTCTGTTTCGAGTCTATTTACAGAAGTCACAGATCTAATCGTCTTGCTCTGTGCTCCCGTGCAGTCAAGGTGAGCCCACCGACAACAACTTAAGCACTGAATCCAAACTTCACCTCGTTGATCTTGAGAGAATTTGCCGTCGCAAAAGATACATTCAGCGTCTTTGCTTTCTTGTTGTCTTGAGATACTTAGTATTCCATAACTAGCTGTACCCGCCCGGCGTTGCCCGTGCATTTAGAAAATGCAGATAAGAGAATAGCGCAGGAATAGTAGTGTGTATAGCAACAAATCACAATAGTAGCAATTTCTAGTGTAGACAAAAAATAGCTTACTTATTGTAAGTATGTATGTATGGTAGAATGTGTATATTGTATGTATGTAAGAATGTTGTATATGCGTGAAATAAGCATGGAGCGCTGTGAACGATGAAGGAGTATAAAAATAACAAAAGGCAAACATTATTTTTAAGTTATTATAATTTATTCCTTAAAATTATATATCATTAAACAATTACGACAGTAACACTATTAAAAAATATCAATCTCTTAATGCTATAGCGTGAACAATATTTTTTGTTAGTCCATCTTTAGCTAACACAAACAAACTGGATGGTTTACCCACTCGAGAGCATGCCACGTATAATTGTCCGTGTGACAAACATGGTGTTCTCAAATCTAAGCCACAAACAGACATCGTTTGACCTTGGGATTTGTTGATAGTCATTGCAAATGCCAATCTAATCGGAAACTGAATACGTTTGAATTAAATTGGCACATCTGTAGGTATAATAGGAATCCGTGGTATGAGTATATTTTCACCTCTGAACTTGCCATTTAAAATCCTGGCTTCGATCACGTTTTTCATTAATTTTTGAATGACTAATCGCGTACCGTTGCACAGCCGGGGCGGGTTCAAATTACGAAGCAAGATAATTGGAGATCCAACCTTTATTTTTTAAAAATTTGTGTCACTTTAATGGTCGTTCATACCCCCCCCCCCCCTCTCGCAGTGAAAAAAAACATTACACAGCAGATTTTGCCTAATAACTCAACACTCATGGTGTTTGATACGTTTTATTTGTTTGTAATGATGTTTTTTGGTCACAACCAATATGAAAATCACAAAAAATAGTTACTTTAATTTTTAACATATATTTATCTTCTTCAGAATTTTTGACTTTTAATTTTACCTTGAATTTGACGTAAATGCAAGGTATAAAATACAGAATTTTATAAAGGTACAAAAATTAACATAATATAATTGATAGTGTATATAATTTTTGAAAAAATAATATAAGTGCCGCAAATCAAAAACCATTTATTGCCACAATCGATTCAAAGCCCCCAAAAATGGCGCAAACGTCCATAAGAAAATTCTACAGCATCGAAGGACCCCATTGCCAATTTTAACAAAGATCCGACCAAAACTGTCATTTTGTACTATAAAAAAATATGGGGTAGATCCCCATGAGGGGATGTACCTGCATAAGGACATTACAATCATTAAAATCATTCCAAAAAAAAAAACATGCAGCTGTTCGAAAAAATCCTTGTGGGCCTGGATTCGATCTCATTCCATCAGGAACTTCAACCTGACGCGCAGAACCACTTGACCATCGGGTCGCTCGTTGAAGTAAGGATTTACGATAACACATATTGTATTGGCGAGCAGCGATCTCGAGAAGAAGTTTTATAAATATTTTTTAAAAATTTTCTAATTCAAAAATTTAAAATCGGGCTTCGAGGTCTGGTGGCCAGCCCCTTTGTGCTTCCGCGTAAAAAATTCCAGGTCTCTGCGTGCGATAGATTTGGCTGGAGAGCTCGGTCAGACAAATGGACAGACAGGCAGACAGACAGACAGACAGACACATTACACTTGCTTTTATTATTATAGATACCCAACACGCCATCTTGGGAAATGAATATTTAAAATGATGGACCAAATATTGTAAGCTAAAAAACGACTACAGTATAAAAAACTACAATTATTTTAGTGTACATTACGGTTAACATCAATACTTTAAGTCATATGTATACTAAAAGATTAAAAATTTGAAATCTTACCTCCAAAACTCTTGAGAATCAAAAACTAAACTTTTTTGTAGCACTCTAATGACAACAGTAAGTGGCGAACTCTTTCTGCAATTTATCATTGGAGTCTTTCTTAAGTAGTTCATGTTATTTCCACGATATTGCAGCACCGAACGGAGTAAAAACCTCGGTATTCTATATTTCCCGACTATTCCATAATACCCTCCTCTTCTCTACTTTACTTTACTTTATGTCTTAAACGTATACTGCTATGCTAAGCACAAAAGTCATATTAGCACTTTTTAACAAAATTGAGTTATTGTCGCTAGGTGGTTCACTTATTTTACCTTCATGCAAATTTTTATGGTCATTTGAGAACGGGAAATATTCGTAAAAAAATTCTGAAAAGTAACTCCTGAATCAAATACATTGAGGCTCAAAACTTTAAACAGCAATTATCTCAGTTTAAGATCATCTGCGGATACGACTTTTGCGCTTATCGCGGCAGTATTCTTAATGGGCACAGGACATCTCCGCCGCAACGTAGGACATTTCCGCCGCAAAGTTTATTTCTGCCTTTCCCCCATGAGACATCTCCGCCGCGTCTCTCCCTGCCATTTCTGTACGACAGGACAAATCCGCCGATTGAGCTGGTAGAGTGTAATATTTGGCGACGTTTAAATTGATTTACACTGCATTGTGTGGTTTTTTTTTTTTTTCTGTTTTGCGATTTCCCTCCTAAGTAGTCCGGGAATAAATTCCGTTTTTAGTTCTTTGTCGCCAAAAGAAGATGTATTGCTAAGAATGAAAATTTTAAACCAGTAACCCTTTTCTAACCCTTGGAAATGGCGCGGCGGATTTGTCCTGTGCAAGGCAGAGGGGGGATAGGAGTCGAGGCGGAAATGTCCCATGCGGGGAAGAGGGCGATAAATTTGCGGCGGAGATGTCCTGTTCCATTCTTAATTCCAGGCAAAACATAAATAACTCTAAATATCAAGAAAAAAAAAATAAGTCCTTTTCGAAACTCTATTCATATATATTAATATTCCGTGTTTTATTAAAAATATGTTTTGTCCTTATAAAACTATTTTTGTGATTATCATTTTAAGCATTAACAGAGATCTACTAATGACCAGTGCGGTAAATATTTAGTTACTATTGGACTTGCTTTGATTTTAATCTTTAATACGATTTGGCAAAGCGAAATTGTACATTCTTTAACTTATTTATTCATTTATTAATGCGCTCACTTATCCAGTAATTAATTGGTTCATTTATATTCATTCATTCATTAATTCACATATTTTTTCATTCGGTGACTACTTTATTCTCTAATCAATTTTTTCACATACATTACTTAACTAGCTGCATGGCCCGGCGTTGCACGGGCTACCTCTGTATAAATGTACTATTCAACACAATACCCAATATAAAAATACCACGCACTTTCATTATGTATTTAGATAAGTACCTATGTTGCACTAAACCATGACAAATCAAATTATTTATTTAGATTAGTAACTATATGCAACTATTGAAAAAAAAGTTACTCATTTGAAGCCAACGTATATATGTGCTACATAGGGAAAAAAACGTTAAAAGAATAATTAAACACTACCCAATATAAAAATACTATGCAATGAAATTATGTGTTTAGTATCAATGATTCAAAATAGTAAAAACATTACAAAAATATGACGAATCGTATTATTTACTTAGATTAGTAACTATCTTAAATCATTAAAAAAAAAAAAAAAAGAAGGCTTGACTCATTTGAAACCTACTTACCTACCTATTACATAAGAAAAAAAAATCAAAAGAATAAGAACGCAATACCCTATATAGATATACTATAGTTTTAAATTATGTGCTTAGTTAAGTACCTGAGGTACACTATAATAATAAAGTTACAAAGAACAACTACAAATGAAGAACAAATACTAACAATGCAGAAATAAGGAAGACAAAAGTTAATAGAAAAATCCTACAAAAAATTATATATCTGAATATCAAAGAAAAATACGAAAACCATTTCGTGGTCTGAGCCATGTGGCAAGAGGCAAGATTCTCGAGGCTAGAGCAATTGTCAACCAGCGCTCTCTACACAGTTACTAAGAAAATAATTTTAACGAACGACATCTCTCGAAAAGAGTGGAAACTAATCCACATTAAAAGGCAAGAGCAACTGCTTGATTGTCAACCATTGAATGTTGAGGGCGCCTCCACAGTTGCAAAAGCTTAGCAATACTCTTTATGATGAAAGCCATCTCTCGAGAAGAGAGGAAACTAATTCTTTTCGTAGAGTTTATTATTTTTACATTATTATTTTTAGTTATAACAATAACTCCTACAGCCTAAAGCCTTCCTGGATAAATGGACTATTCAACACAAAAAGAATTTTTCAAATCGAACCAGTAGTTCCTGAGATTAGCGCGTTCAAGCAAACAAACAAACGAACAAACTCTACAGCTTTATATTATTAGTATAGATTCATTTATTGAATTGATGAAAAATATTTTTAATAATCAAATAAAAATATTTTATTAGAGAAGTGATTTATTCTTTTTTTGCCCAATGATTTTTTTTTTTTTAATGGCAGAAATTTACTGCCAAAAATAAAGAAATTAGAAGTCAATGCAAGTTTTGTTGTGAAATTCATTGTAATTTCTTTATGTACTATAATTTTCAAAACAAATTTGCTATTTTGAGAAAGAGCAGGTATCGTAGTTGTTTTTCTTTGCCCCACATTCTCTTATATCTGAATTGCGATTTTTACTATTTTTTATTTATTAATTAATTTTTACAAAGTTCTCTAAGCCTGTACAGAATATCCCTTTCAAATTTAAGTAACTGTGAAGCTTTTGCTTACCTCTGAAATCTGACATTGGAGCAACACAAACAAAATGAAGCTAGGAAAAAAATTAAAATAATATTTCTTTGCTTTCGGGCAAGGATTCTCAACCGTTGCTTTAGCAACGGACAGCGAAAAATGTAACTCGCAGACTTTTTTCCTGCTCGCGATAAAAAACATGTTTTTGTTCAAACGTGATAATAGTGTTAAAATAATAATAATAATAGTGGCATAAAACATATCATACAAAATGTCAATTTTATACAATGTTCATTACGGTTTTTTTTTAATACTTTCAGTGTTCATAGTTTTCAGAGGCTTTTCTGAAAACTATATTAATGTACAGTAGTTCTAATAATTACTTGTCTTTATAGTTGAATATTATTGTCATTATGCAATATTTAAATGATAACAAAACTCTTATAATTAAAATAATGAAATTACAAAACAAATCGTTCGTACTTAATGGGTTTTTCTTTCTTTTTTTTTGCAAAAGGTAAAAAAATGAAATAGTCCGTGGAGTTAGTGCAAAAATATTTCACTTCCGGATACCAGTCTGAAATTTTATGTGGGGCTTATATTCACATAGGAGGGCAAAAAAAACGCCGGGAGACACTTGATCGGAGGTCAAGGTCATTCCTGTGCTGACGTCATCAAAATGGCCGCTTTTACAGGTAAATACGTTCGTTTAACTGCTTAAAACTCCATCATAGATTAAAATATTGCAAAACTCAAATGTATCATCTTAAAGCTCTTTAAAAGAGCTATTTAGAAAGATTTAATTTTTCTTTCTGAGGTCAAGGGCCCACCTGTGATGACGTCATCAAAATGGCCGCTTTAACATTTAAATGCGTTCATGTAACTGTTTAAAACTCCATCATAGATTTAAATATTGCGAAACTAAAATATATCATCCGAAAGCGCTTTAAAAGAGCTATTTTATAGTGCTTGGTTTTATTTTCTAAGACAAATAATTGGAAAGTTATAACAATTGTAAATTGAAAATTTATAAAAAAGACAATTTCTTTTTGTATTTTCTGACTTTGAGGTAAAAATTTCGCTGTGATGCATGCATTATAAAAAAATCTTTCCAATTTTATTACATTTTGGAATAAATTAGTAGAACTACGTACTATTTATGGGTATTTTATGTAGATATTGAATGTAACAGATGTTGCAATGCAGAAACAAGCAGAGCCAAATCTCCTAATGAAGCTAAGATTGTAACTAATAATATCGTCATCAATAATTGTGTCAAAAATGCTTGCATTTTAATTACATAAAAGAAATACGGAAAAAAAACACGTTTTAATACAAAAAATTAACTCTGTTACAAGAACTGAATTTTTTTGGGAACGTTCCCGGGCATTGCACTGGCCCTCACAACTGCAAAGAAGTGTACAATTTAGACCTCATTTGATACATCTACATCGAGTAGACATTTCTTTGCACTTGCATGATATTAATTCTCGTAATTAATCCATTTTTATTTCAGGGTTTGAAAACCAAAGGGGTTCAAACTCATCGCCGATTTCTTTCCATCCCCACTGACGTGGATCTAAGAGCTGAAAATTGCGAAAGAAAATTAAATCTTTCGAAATAGATCTTTTAAAGCGCTTTCAGATGATATAGTTGAGTTTTGAAATATTTAAATCTATGTTGGAGTTTTAGGGGGAGTTAAACAAACTTATTTACCTGTAAAAGCAGCCATTTTGATGACGTCATTACAGGTGGTCCCTTGACCTCAGAAAGAAAAATTAAATCTTTCTAAATAGATCTGTTAAAGCGCTTTCAGATGATATAGTTGAGTTTTGAAATATTTAAATCTATGATGGAGTTTCAGGGGGGGACTTAAACAAACCTATTTACCTGTAAAAGCTGCCATTTTGACGACGTCATTACAGGTGGGACCTTTACCTCAGAAAGAAAAATTAAAATTTTCTAAATAGCTCTTTCAAAGAGCTTTTAGATGATATATTTGAGTTTTGCAATCTTTCAATCTATGATGGAGTTTTAAGCAGTTAAACGAACGTATTTACCTGAAAAAGCGGCCATTTTGATGACGTCATCACAGGAATGACCTTGACCTCCGATCAAGTGTCTCCCGGCGTTTTTTTTGCCATCCTATGTGAACATAAGCCCCACATAAAATTTTAGACTGGTATCCAGAAGTAAAATATTTTGGCTGTTTTTGTCGCTAACTCCACAGACTAAAAGGAAAGAATGTGAGAGGAATGCCACCAGTTTTTTTACGATATTTTTACCGATTCGCGGATTAAAAAAAGATAAACGTTACCTTAAAAGGAATAGAAGAAAGTTTTAAATGCTTACACCCCTACCCTAGGCTGTTGTTAATAGATGTAGAAAAGACAAAAGATCAAAGTAGTCAACTGGGGCATGTAAATTTAACTTCGCTACTTTTTGCAATTATTTTTCAGTTGTGTGAAGGAATTTGGTTGTTTTTTCATGTTTAATTAAATGCTTTTTAATGTTATGTGCTGGTTTGACCACATTATTACTATCCTAAATTTGCTTTGCAGTATCAATCGAGGAAACAAAATGCTGAAAAATCAAAAGTTATTGCAGTTATTGAGGTATACGGATTCTATTTTATTTTTTGCTCCGTATAAAATATATAAGAAACCGAAACCAGCATATAGTTTTACTCTTAGAAGTAGAAAATAAGCACAAATAGAACAATATTGGCGTTTTGAAAAAGAACGTTTACAGATGAGTATCTAAATAAATATTTTTTTTTTTTAAATGCTGCAGAGATTTTCACTTAAGTGAATTTTCTTCATCAGTTCAAGGCATTATAAACAACGTGTACTTTATTTTCTTGTGCACTAAATGATAAATTATATGTATCTATTAAGTTGTATATTGTATAGAATGGATTCGTGCTCACGATGTTTTGAAATTTATCCAAAAAATAATCACCTTTTATTATCGCCAATTGAGTGTTTTATACATATGTCTTAACGAAATATAGTCCACAATTTAGATATTCTCTATGTAAGAAACGTTACATTCCCTTATTTCGTTTCAGGTGGTCGAAGCATATAAGTTCGGCTACGAGGTTGAAGATCCCTTTGAAGGCCACCAGTTTCGTCACGAAGAGAAGGACGAGCAAGGGAACGTCCAGGGGCGATTCGGATATCGAGATTCCAAGGGCCAGTACCGACAAGTAGACTACGTAGCTGACGTCTTCGGTTTCCGGGCCAACGTCAAGACCAACGAAGCCGGTACAGCCAACGAAAACCCGGCAGATGTAGACGTCCAAGCCAACCCTCCACCAGTAGACACTCAGCATGCAGTCTCACAAACGAAAGAAGAAAACTCGAACGGATTGCTGACGTCCAGGTCTGGGAATAGAGAAGAAACAAAAACGTCACCAATCGCTGCAGAAAACGAGCAACGCAGTGAGGAAACACAACAAAGTTTTAAGCGTTTCCACGAAATTGATTTGGCTAGAGACGGTGTTTCAAACACTCCTGGTGTACGAGATCGTAGAATTTTACTTTCAGAGAAACCACTCACTATCATCGAGGGTAGGCCAGGAAAGTATCAGACGCATCCAAAGTATCTTTCTTCGGCTATTCTTGAAAATGCAGACGATGCCAAAGACCAAGTTCCGCCGTCTACTTATCAATATGTGATAGACAGTCACAATGAACGTCCAGGAAGTATCATCAAAGGGGATCATTATGAAGAAATTCCTCGGCATAGAATCGAAAAGCAGTACACAGCCATTTCTGGAGACACGCATTCGCATTTGGATAGCCCAGAAGTGACGTTTGAAGATCCCATTACAGATGACCTCGGATTCTATGAGATATACAAAAAGCCAGTACGTCCAAAACCTCTGAAAATCCATCAAGTTTCAAAAGCCGTCTTGCCGAGGAAGATTGGCTACAAACTTATTGACGACACATCAGAGGAAGAAGAAGTAGACGAAGAATATTCGCCAAAAGTCCACGAATATTTGGAACATGAAGAGATTTCTGGCAAACCGCATTCCGAAAAACACGTCGATATTTCGCCAGGAAAGTTGAAAACTTCTTTTCGTGGCTATCATGGAAGATACAAAAATGGTCGTAAGCTACCTGTAACTGGTGACGATCAGGTGACATTGAAAACATCACTGGGTAAAAACAATGGCTTAAAGTATAATTTACATCAAAGAGTCGCAGGACAAAGGGTTATTTTAGATCCTTACTACGATCAGCACAGAAAATTATATCGGGCTTCAAATTTGCCGAATATAAAAGAAGAAAAAACCTGGCAACGCTCCAAAAAGTATCCATATTCTGCAACGCCAGTACGTGTTCCTCCCCAATATTTTGGGTCAAAACTCGACTACCATGAGCTACCGCTCAAACAGGCAGTTCTTCAGATCAGCCCAGATGAGTACTCAAAATTGCTTGAGAGCAAATCACTAAGACAGCGTATTATTGCTCTACCTCTCAATGGCTACGTTCTCAGGAAACAGAAATCGGCGAAGGACAACGAAGAAAATGCATTAATTCATCCTCAGGGTGTCCTCCATCTGACGACAAATGACAATCCCGCTGCTAACTTCAAAGAGGATCCCTCCAACTTCAATTCCCCAATGATCTTGCACGTCATTCACGAAAAAGGAACTTTCGAGGACTTTGGCAAAAGTCGATCCAATCTCGAAGTGGACAAACACCACGCCACTTACAAGATGAAGCATTCCCCTTCCCGGGATGTACTTTACAAGAAGAGAGTGAAAGATAAGGATTATTCGAATAATCAGTGGATTCCGCTGACTCCCCTGTGGAACAAAATTCGCAGGTCCGCAGCAATGGAGAGGAAGGGTGGAGTTGCTTCCTCGAACGTTCGACCCGTTGCCGAGTCTTCGTCAGATTTGAAACGTTTGAAGTGTGGTAAAGCATACGGCACTGCTAAAAGACGTTCAGCAAAGCGAACATCGAAGGTAGTGGAACATTTCGCATCAGAACCACCTATTAAGAAAACTATTGTATGGAAAGAGTGCCCTTAAACAGGTTTTTCGAAAAAGCGCCAAAACCAGTTTTTAAAAGTTCGATAAATCTAAATGATCCTTGGAATGCATACGCCCACTCAAATTTGGATCGATATGAAGGAACACAATTGGGATTCCAGTGTCATTTCCAAATATTTAACAATACTCTTATGATTCTAACAGGGGTGTATTATATTTCTTGATCTCATTTTATCTGATGTAGAAATGCATAAAATCATCATCATTAAAAAGAAAACCGTCAGATGATTTGTTTCAATTATTTTTGATGTACACATATGCAATAGGGAAAGTTAAAGTTCCTTCCTGTGCACACACTGCTTAAAAATGCATGCGAGTTGGCAGAGACTATCATCTGAGGGGGCCAGATTAGTGCTCCTCTGGAAAATTGAGATATGACCATGACAAAGTTTCCCTCTTTTCGGGTAATAGGAAAGGATTCAAGTTGGAATACTTTTGCAGAACAACTGCGAAAGTAACCCGACTCAATTCAGCGACAATTACCTTTTCCTATTACCTGAAAAAGAGGAAAGATTGACTAAGTCGGGAGCCAACTCACCAGAGAAGCATTATATAGTGTTTTTCTTTTTTATTTGACTGAGTTCAAACAAATTCATTTTTGACAAGTTTCATTTCTAACTAGTGATACAAATACCGTCGTTATCAGTAATTTTCCGTTTCTAATGTTCAAAATTTCAGTCCCTGACTGATAAAAATCAAGTAATTTTGAAGCAAAATATCTGGAGACAGAACTTTAAATAAGCCAAATTTTCACGTTCTTTTTCCTTTCATATAGCAATCCGGAATAATAGAAAATCATGGCAGGAGAGTATAGTAGATCAAGCAACGCATCGAAATTCACTAAATGTGCAGGTTTGCATAATCATGTCTGTTTAGTTGTTTTGGGCAGGAGGGGTTTGGAGGATTCTTAATTTACCAAATGAAACACCAAATTTTACTGAATGATAAAATATGCACATGCACTTATACCTACTTACACATCCAATTAGGCGAGACATTACATCATTAGATTTTTTTTAATTGTAATACTGTATCCAAATTTGCCTAATCATCAAATCAATATTTTCAGAATAAGTAAATATTTTGGGAGGTCGTAGTGAACTCTCTCATCACGGCACCCCTACTCACCCTTTTTCTGTCGACAACCTGTGGAATACTCTTGCTCTACTTTAAAGCATATTATTTCCTCTCTTCCACACCGTAGTATTTATATTATTAGAACACCTTTTCTGAGTGACAAAGAACTTGAAAATCGGGCTGATATATCAAAGGCAATCTTTAGGTACCTTGTTTCAATTTTCTTTATCAATTGGAGGTTAAAAATTTGCGCATTACGTGGTATATTGGGGGTAGTTACATCATTCTTTAAAAATAAAGTTTTGATGACAATTTATTTGTTTGATTAACCATTAAATTCTCCATGTCACCATTTAGTTACGTACCCAATTTTACCTTCTAAAATAATATAAGGGGGCCACGTGGGTCTAGAGGTAGAATACTCTCCTCATAAGCAAGTGGTCAAGGGTTCGAATCCCGCCCTGCCCATGGATGTTATTTCATCTTTCCTTTGCCGTAAATCTGTCCTGTGTTTGTCCAGAGGCAAAGCGCATAGTACGCAGTCCTCATGTATGTTGAAGCTGATGGCTTCTGAAAAAAAAGTAATAATATAAGACGAAAATATGAAACTCTGCTTAAGCTAAGGTCCCAAATTAGTTTGTTAATTGTTTTAACAAGAGTTTTACAGTTACTATTATTTTATCTGTCTTTTGGCAGCATATTAAAAGGGGAAGTAAAATGTGAATACTATGACAGAGAAAGCAACCTAAGAAATTGTCTTTTAAAGATCGATTGATTTGAATACGATCAACTGTATCTGCCAATCGAGAAGCCAGGAATTTCCTCAACCTCAAGGAAATTCTAGCTTACGCTACTTGCTGATAAAATTTAATTGATTCAAACAAAATCAAGTTAAATGTCCGAAATTAAATAATGAGTTTTTAGTAGCATTTTTCGCGTGATTTGAACCTGAATTAAAAGCTAAAGAACATTTTTGAAAATTAAACAGTAATTCACCGCCCACAAGCTGAAGAAAATATCCAGCCTTTTAATTTTACTCAAACGCAAGAGGGCGCTCATCTGGACTTTTTATGTAAATTACCTCTATTCCTAACTGCTTGCTGTATCGCGTCGAACATCGTTTGTTCGTTCGTTCTTTCGTTCGTTCGTTGTTGTGATTTGGGCAAACGCTATCGTATGTAAGGGTAAGAAGCCCTAATCATAGTACTTAATAAAACTCTGTACATTAAATAGTCGTCGTTTTTTGTTTCACAAGCCAAGGCAAACGTAGAACAACACGAAATACATCGCCCAATCTGCCACGACATCCAGATTTGCGAGTTGAGTGACTATTACTGTCTAACGTTTTTTCGCGAGACCTCCGTCGAATCTGCGCACACGCCAAGTCTGTTCTGACTCTCTCGAAATAGGGGGGAAATGCAACGAGGAAGTAGCAAGCGAACAAAAACTGAAAAGGCATATGGAAGTGCGCATCCTAAACCTATCCCCCTTTTTCAAATGGAAGCGTTCGTGGCTGCCAGGAGCATAATACGCAAACAGACAGTACTACGGTCTCTCGCTGGTGTATATTTTAATTTAGCTACCAGTTTGTTTGGCACTCTTAGCTGTTACAAGAGCGTTTCTGCCTCCAGCTCGATTACTGTCTAAGCCAGCCTGATGATGATTCTGATGAGGATGAAATGCAGCATTTGGTTGGCATGGCCAAGCTGGCGGCGTGTTTCATGTGTGTTTGATTTTTTTTTTTAGTGAAGCATTTAATGACTATTATCAAAAAAGAAAAAGAAAAAACATTGCTTTCCTTACGTACAAACGAACAGCGAGGGGATCAAAACCCTTGATTTTAACCCTGCACTACAAAAATAGATGTTTTTACAGTATAATACGGCAAATTTATAGCAATTTTACAATAATAAACTGTAAAATAGCACATTTTAGAGTAGTAAATTAAAATTGCTAGTTTACAGTAAAAAACTAAAATTGCTCATTGTACAGCTTATTACTGTGCATTTTATAGTTTTAAACAAGAACTTCTGCTGCCAGTATTACTGTTGTTTTTACAGTATAATACGGCTAATTTTATGGAAATAAACTGTAAAATTACTAGCTCACAGTAATAAACTGTAAAATAGTTAGTTTTGCAGTTTAATACTGTGTATTTTATAGTTTAAAACTGGAACTTCTGCTGCCATAATAACCCTTTTACGTAGTAAAGGAAGTATTGTGATCGCGAAAAAAAAATCACTCAAATTTGAGTCTAAATTTTGATTTTGTTCACCCCCGAATGAATGCTCAGTAGTTTTTTCGACCTGTCAGCACGTGCATAGGTACCTACCAACGTATAAGCAGCCGAAAAATCCTTTTCAACCACCCCCGAGTTAATTACGACAAGTTTTCTCGTGACGTCTGTATGTACGTATGTGCGGATGTATGTGCGTATGTGGCTCGCATAACTCAAAAACTATGTGCCGTAGAAGCTTCTAGCTTGGTATGTAAGCTCTGAGGATGGTCTAGTTGTGCACCTCCCCTTGTGGTTGCATTCGAATGTTCTCAAGGGGGTGTTTTACCCCTTTTTTGGGGTAAATCAGTGTTAATTTCAATGCAGACTCAAGTGATATGAATTGGCGCGACCACTTGGCGATATGTCGCCAAGCTTTTGGTCGCCAAGTGTTTGAGACAAATTTGGCGAAAAAATTATTTTTTGAATTTGGGTTCAACTTGGCGCTACTGGCGATAGTTTGTGAAAAATACACTGAATGATATTAAAATCAGCAATATTTAGAAAATTAACCATTGTAAAATATTTTTTGCATTGTTTCGTGGCAGATTAGGGGAGTAAATATTTGAATTGTTACCTTGCTCACTCCAAGCACTTTTTTTAACACTTAAGGCAACTACTAAGAAATTTACACGTAAAAGGAAGTAGTGTGGGGTCCATACCAGATTTTTTTTTTTTTTTTTTTGCAGTGCACAGCCAATCTTAACACATTAATGCCTAACGTCCCTTTTTAGGGACGGTTCAAAAAGTGTTTGAATTTAACAAAAATGAACATTTTAACCAAATAATAGTGTTTAATTATTATTTTGGTATTGTTTTAATTCATTATTAACAGATTGCAGCACATAACCATTGTAAAGTGTGTTCTGTAGACGTTTAACTAGCATACAAAATATCTTTGGAAAAAAAAAAGTCAGGCATTAATGGGTTAATCTCATTTTGAATGTGCTAATTGTTAAAGACGAGGAAGCCTGAGGTTCGAGACATCACGTCTGCCCAATTAAGAAAGCGTCCACCTCAGAGACAATGGCCCTTGAGGAATCGGGACCATCGCCAGATAAACGCTTCTCACTAGAACTTAATCTGACCATGAACTTCAAATCAGACGCCCATTGTCGAACGAGTCGTGCTGGGCGAACACAGATCGCAGCTGATAGCGAATCACCAAGCTCGGAAAATAAACAGCGTTAACTAGTGTCAATCAGTTAATCTTCAATGGCTGATAAATACATTTACATTGTTCACGGGGAATTAACTAGACCAGCGGTCGGCAACCTAAACTGACTGAAGATCTATCTTTCAAGCTCGGTATGAACACACGATCACAGGTGGAGATGCATACACCATAGACATAGAGGAAAGTATTGCATACAACGATTAGGTTGAGACTATGTATTGAGAAATTTTAGGCAAACTCTCGTCAAAAATACTTCAAGTAGTTGCTTTAAATTACTAAAATATTTTCATATTAACCAACATCGAAACATTTTCAGACGCAAGAAAATAACTTGTTTTAAAACTGATAACTTAGGGACTATAAAACAATTCCAGTGACTTCAAAAAGTTTCAAATATTTTCAAATTTATTTTGTTTTAGACATTAAACCTGATTATGTCCCAGAAATAAATGCTTATTTACTCTACTCAAACAGAAGGCAAGGTTCAAACTATTGCCGCGATCGACTCAAAAAGGGCTCGAGATCGGCCGGTCGACCTCTATCGACGGATATCGACGGTTGTTTTAAGAAGGAAAGAGCAATTTTGAAAATTCAAATCCTGCTGGCTTTCATTGCTATCAACATTTTAAGTTGACTTTTAAAAGGACTAACTAATAGAGATGCGACATCGGTGACCATTGATGTTAGAAATTAAAACATCGATGTTATTGATACATCGACCAAAAATCATCGATATATCAAACATCGATGTTTCAAAACATCGATCTTTTTTTACATGTACAGGGTGCCCACAAATAACTGACGGCAAAATTCAATTCAGCATAATTTAGGTACATTCAAGATGTTTTTTAGTGTTGGCAACACTTAATAGTTTAATTCTATGAGCAATAGTGCAAACGATTTTTTGAATTAAAATCCGTTTTGTTCTTTGCATTATCAAGATGGATGCTAAACGCCGTTTAATTCTCGAATTGCATTTGAAAGGTAAGCGGAATTCTGATTTTTAAAAAAAAATTGAAGTATATTTAAATGTGTCAAAGAGATTGAAAGAACTTTAACAGCATAGTGGTGAAAAAAAACGAAGTATACGAATAAAAAAATAATAATAAAATGGGCCCGTGAAAGAGTGCCTCTGTAGTGCATGCTGCTGCAAAAGCCTTTCAGAAAAGGTTGTCATCTGTGGTTTAGTTAAAGGCTTGAGAATAGAAACCATGACTTAAACATTGATCAACAATAATGTTACTTTTATTTAACATTTATTTTATCATTATAGAAAAACTTGTAATATTTTTTTCTGAACCTACAGTTATTTGTGAGCCTTTGGGAGACGGTATGGTCATGTAGCTGTTTTTTAAATACTAATGTTAATAATTTCATCCGGGGAAAAAAAAAGCTATTTTCCAAAAAAGAAAAAACAAAAATCTCCTATTGCATTACTAATTCTCGATATTTTACGCAAACAAGAAATTACAATTTTTAAATTTACATTAAAATTTAAAAGCTCAGTTACAAGCAGGAACGTCATTTCAAGTTTTTAAAGGGTGTGTGTGGGGGGGGGGAGGGGGGGGGCAAAGGGTAAAAACACAATACAATTTCACCAGAAAACTACAAAAACCACGCCCGCTTATGTGTAAATACATTGATTTCTCAAAGTCAGGGAGGGGGAATGACCCCCCCACCCCTGCCAACTCTAAATGACGGGCCTGGTTACAAACAACCAAACAATGCAACATCACACATGAATGCAATTTCAAACTACTCATTTTGAAGTGAGTAAGAAGAAAAGAAGCGGCGCCGAGGTGGGGGGGGGGGGGACCGCATTTAAATTGGTGTAGGGTCACTGGGATGTTTTTTTCTCTGAAAAATGCATTGAATAGCCCTATAAAATTTAAAGATGGGCCCAGCCTGCTTATAATCTTCCTCACGGTTTTTCTTCAAAAATGTCTAAAGATTTCGGAAAGCCTGCCTAATGTTGATTTTTTTTATGCTAGAAGTGAAATCGAATGAAGCGAAAGGGAAATATACTTGTGAAATAAATTTCTGTGCAATAAAATTTGCAATAGAACAAAGGTTTGCACTTTGTTGCTTTCTAAAATGCTAGATGGCGCCACTACATAAAAAGCTTTTCAAGTGGCGATAATATTAAATTGATCAATGATTTCATATTTTACCTATTTTTATCTCATGATTACAAGTGTCTCTTTGTTTACAGAATTTGCATCAGTGTCAATATTTCATGCGTCGATTTATTTTCGAGGAAAAAAATCACCCATTCAGTCGGGTGCCTCCCCCTCAAAATACACCACATAACATAACTAAAAATTTCAATATCGCAAACTCCGCCGTGAGTCCTTCCTTGGTGTGTACCCCTGAAGAAACGGGGGGGGGGGGGATATAGAAGATAAAAAAGAAAACTGCTCTTTCGAAAAAATAGAAAAGTGTGGATATAATGGTTTCTACATGCAATGTTTTGTACAATGATGGCATTGAGAAAATATAAATACCTGTACTTAAAAATAAAACCAAATAATATAAAACGTTAAAAAAGCGCATATACGCAAAATGTTTGGGCTTTACACAGAAAGCTGAATGCACAAAATATGATCTTATGAAAAGACATACGCATAAGCTTACATTTTAAGCATTGAAAAAGGCGTACCTTTTAGCCCCGAAACAAGTGTCTGTGTATTTTTGTGCATTTGTGCTTTTTTAACATTGTATTATTTGCTGTTGATGATGGCATTATTTTGTAAAAATCCAATTGGAAAGTTAATTTCAATCACATTTTGTACAGATTAAAGAATTATCTACTCTTAATTAGTTTGAAAAATGAAGAGAGGTAAAAGCACAGTATTTAAACAAGAAGTTCTGTCAAGAACTAAACGAGCCTACTTTCCCGTACATCGACATCGGTATTCTAGCATCTGATCAGTATTCTCTTGATTATCTGAGACTGAAAAGTATGTCAAACATACCTTTTAGCACTTAAAGCTGATTTCTAAAAGCAAAATATACCCCTCTCATCAGATGAAATAGACACGTAAAAAGTAAATAAACGAATAAATAAAGTTTTGTCGCACCTTTTAAAGAATGTAACTGTTACAGTTCTTCCGTAGAAAAAATCCTCAATCGTTTTCAAAAATAATAATAATAATAATAATAATAATAAATAAATAAATAAAAGTACAAAGAGCATCAAAAAACATTTTATCAAAGAAAGAAAAAAAAACTCGTCCGTTAATAAAATGTCTCGAATTTCATTTTTAATCCGTTTCCAGTTGTTAAATATAAATAAAGAATAAAATGCCCTCGCGAATGAAACATTTTTGTTACAAAAAAAAAAAAATCATATCATCTACCAAACAAAAAAGAAAAAAAAATAACAATAATAAATAAAATAAAACAAATGAATAAATAAACAAAAAATCGTCTGCCCAGTCAGTCATTTTTTTTTCTGAGCCTGCATTTCCGCCATGTTTGCGGAGTCGGAATCAGAGTCCTCACAGAAGAATTATTCAGAAAAGTACTTTACAAACATATTTTATCAAAACCATTTTCTTAAAAGTTAGTTTAAAGGAAATCCGACTTTAAGTTCAGGATCAACATTCAACTTAAATTCCCCGTAGGCGCTAATGCTAAGTTTTTTTTCTGAACGGTTCAATATTGAACGAAAAATGGTTCAAATAAAAAAGCGAAATATGGGAATGAGCCTCTCCGAGATCTCTCTAACAAAACAAAGTTTATTCCATTCGGACGGTTCACTCAAAAGTTATTAGGTGGGGAAAGGTTGCTTGAACGGTTCAATGTTGAACGAAAAAAGGTTCAAATTGAAAGTTTAAAGACGGTAATGAAGTATCCTTGCTGAGATCCTTCGAACAAATAAAAAAGTTTATTTAAATCGGACTGTTCACTCAAAAGTTATTAGGGGTGACAGCTTGTTTGAACGGTTCAATGTTGAACGAAAAATTGCTCAAATCGGAAATGTAAATACGGGTATGAAGTATCCTTGAAAAGATCTTTCGAACAGAAAAAAGTTTGTTCAAATCAGACTGTTCACTCAAAAGTTAGCATCGCAGGACAGGTTGTTTCAACGGCTCAAAGTTGAACCAAAAATTTTTCAAATCGAAAAATTAAATATGGGAATGAGCAGTACTCGCCGAGATCTTTCCAACAAAAAAAAGTTTGTCCAAATCGGAATGTTCATTCAAAAGTTATTGGTGGGGGGGGGGGGGGGACAGACCGACCGACCGACCGACACACACAAATTCCCCATCTAATACCCTACTTTCAAATTTTTAATTTTTCGATATTCATTTTACCTTTTTTTTTTTTTTTTTTTTGGCTTTTTTTTTTCGGACTTGGCGATATTTTTTAGATCCATTAAGCCACTTTTAATACTTTTTTCGTCTTTCTTTTATTTTTAACGGGAAAGTAGGCTAAAAAGCAAGGAGCTTCGTAATAGATGCACAAATTCGTTCGTCCGTGTGAATTCTACGTGAATAACGTTTCAATATTTACAAGATCCTTCACGAGCTATGAGGAGAGTTTTGCAGGCAGGGCCATCGCCAATTCGGGTTATTAGGTGGGTGCTGTTACCCCCCACCCCTTCCAACTTTGCAGAAATGGGGCTGCTAATTTCGTTTTAGTTATTCAAAAAAGGGGGGGGGGTTGACTCCGCATTCTAAAAAATTTAAATATAAATAATAAATAAACAACTAGAATAAAAGTAACTGAAAGATATTTTTTCTTCAAAATTTTCAAAGGAATATTCAGCCTCTGAATATCATTTAAGAACTTTCACTGGTCTGCAATAAAATTTAGCCAATATATTTACATTTCTTTCTTTCATTTTTAGGGAAAGTATCATAAGCAAAATCACAGTAAAGTGGACGAAAATACATGTCGAAATATATTTTATGCAGAAAAAAAGAGTTTAAATACAGAGAGTAAGGTTTAAAATGCTAGAATGGATGGTCACGCTAACGCTAGTAGTTCTAAGTGTTTCAAAATAAAGCGAATGTAAACAAAACTTGTTACTCGGAAAAACTCTCACTTGTTCTGAAGAGGTCAAATACCTTGGGGTCTACTTTGACTCCAAGTTGAACTAGGAAAAGCATTTTATAGTCTGGCTAAGTCAAGTAAAGTGTTTTGGTCATGTAAGAGAGTTATTGGGAGAACTTGGGGACTCCATCCCAAGGCTGTCATTTCTATAGAATGGTCATCTGTCCCATCATTATATAAGGTTCCATTGTCTGGTAATCTAAAACCAGGCTAGATACTGTAAAAACAGAGCTTAACAAACTGCAAAGGATGTTCTGTGTTGCCATGAATGGATGTATCAAGACAACGCCCACTGCATATCTTGAACTGCTATTAGGTTTATGCCCTCTC
The DNA here is from genome assembly GCA_038373865.1 of Uloborus plumipes. Lineage (NCBI taxonomy): Eukaryota > Metazoa > Arthropoda > Arachnida > Araneae > Uloboridae > Uloborus > Uloborus plumipes. Next base: position 60,177 of record JAXGGA010003140.1, read on the forward strand.
TATAGGCGTACTGAAGCTGTGGCTTTTATGTGCATGGAAAGACTTAAGCGCTCAGGTGTCTTGGAACTCCTACTCTGGGTGTCTTTCCTGGAAGAAGTTTGATGGGGATGTACTTGAGTATCCTTTTTCTGGCCTGCCAAGCGATGACATATGTGCATGTGCAATGACTATATTTTTGACAGGCCTTACACGGTTGTATTTACTTCTCGAACTGACTGGAGAGATACTCCTTTACACTATAGTCAAAGTTATACTCTCTGGTTTACTGGTATGGTTCTAAAATTAACAAGGGCACAGGTGCTTCGCCTTTTTGTACCAGCGATAGTATTGAATACCCGTGTCCACTGGTTAGGTTCACTACTGTCTTTCAATCTTAGAGTGATGCCATTTTGTGTTGCATCATGTGTTTAAATCAAAGCTACAGAAATAGATGTGTTCACATCTGCTCTGATAGTCAAGCTGCCTTAAATATCCTAAATAACGTGGTAGTAACATCCCAAATCGTATGGGAATGCTATAACATGCTTGCGCTCTTGCAAAGCTAAACAAGGTCACTCTCTTTTGGGTACCTGGGCACTCAGGTGACAAGGGTAGTGAAATAGCTGATCTCCTTGCTAGGAAAGGTTCTGAGACCCCTTTTGTTGGTCCTGAACCAGCAATTGGGATTTCAAAAAATCTCATTAGGACTGCTGCTTTTGATATTTTTAGGAAAAAACAGTATCATATCTGGCGGAACTTGGATGGACAACGTCAGGCAAAGGAACTTTATAGATTATGCCCTAGTATTAGGGCAAAAGAGCTCTAAAGTTTTACTAGAAATAGTATTAGGAAGGCTATTGGTCATCTTACTGGTCATTGCACTGTAAAGCGACATCTCACAATAATAGGTGTGAGTAATGATCTAACTTGCAGGGGTCGCCTCTTTCATGGGAAAACTGTTGTTGTGCAATTGCTAGAGGGCCTTTATATAACATGGCATAGGGGCCCCAAGGAGAATTCAACTGGTCCCTGAAAATTAGTTCAAGTAATTCTGTTCGCCTCTAAGATACCCCAAAAATGCATTGTGGCAGGCCCCCAAATATATTAGTTTCTAACTGATCTCAATATGCGTTACATAAACGTGAGAACCATGTTTTTACATTGGCTTATTTTCTCATCCCTCCTCCCCTTACATTTGCTAGATTTTTTTTAATTCAAGAGATTGTTGAACTACATTGTTTCAAATTTTCAAGTTTTTCAAGAAGCACAACAGAATTTTTTTTCGCGTGTATTTTTAATTTTTTAGGAACAAAAAAAATGACTTTTTTTTTTGAGCTTGGGCCCCCAACAAAGCGGGCCCCTAAGCTGCAGCTTGTTCGGCTTGAACGTAAATACAACCCTGCTCACAATCCTCGATTTTAACACACACTTAACATCTTATCCAGTTTCGAATAGAGTTTTACTTTCTTAGCTCAAAATAATAATGTTAAGCAATGAAAACTAGACAAGAGCTCTAAAAAACATACAAAACAATGAATAAATAAATTTACAGAAAAAAAATTTCATGACATATATCATAAAAGAAGAATTTAATTTAAATATATCAGATCAAGATTTGTTTTCTTTTTTCGTGCCCCCCCCCCCCATGAGGGGCTGCAAAATTTGCGATTTTCAGGAGGGGGCCCGAAGAGGTTTGGACTTTGGGAACCTTTTATCAGATGGTAACTATCTAATTTATTACGCATTGTACAGTGATAAACACGCATACATGAATATGTTTATTATATATGTGTGTATTTGTACGCTCTCCGGTATAGTATTCACCTCAAACCTGTGACTAATTTGCAGCAGCAAAAAAGAGTGCCACGCGTTCCTCCGCCCCACTTTCTCTGTTTGCTCAGCGGGCCCCGTCTCGAATAGTTGCTGTCATTAAAACCGCACTTCTCGTTATTTTCGACGAAACGTGCTCCCTTCCGACTCAAGCCATTAAAATCAATCAGGTGAAGGAAAAAAAAACTGAATATGCAGAAACAATACAGTCAAGGTCCCCTGCAGAAACCTTTTAGAAAGGGTTCTTTCATTCATTGCTCCCCAAAATTTCGACAAAATCTTTCTCGCTAAAAATCCTCAAATTATATCCTCAAAATTACCTTGGCTGGAAGCTATCCATGTCATTGAAATGTATGAAACAGATAAATTTGTGAACAGGGGCCTCAACGGTGCAATGGGTCTGCCCGTCAGTTTGTAGTCTCAAGATGGGCGGGTTCGATTCCCGCCTTTGCCCTGGGTGTAACTTCCTTCTCTGTGATGTAAATTCTTTCCTTCAATAAAATCTATATTGTACTATCTGTGGGCTTCTAGAATAGAAATAGATAAATTTGTGAATAAAAATAAAAGCATATAAAACAATGTTGATGCATCCATAAGCTCGCATTTTTGCATTGAAAAATCAGTTTCTTGTAACGCCGATACACGTGTCTGCAATATTCCTGCACATTTGTCCTTTTCAACGTCATTTTATATGATTTTACTCAAAATGTATGTTTTATGATCGCGGGGCAAATGAGGCGTTTAGTATCAAAACCAGTTCAATCCAAGAACTTTTAAAAGTGTATTACGCCCCTCCCTTTATTGATTTGATATTCTTGAGTGATTTGGAACGTATCCTGCTCTATCATATCAAAAACTGCGGTCGAAAGTTTTCAGATGAAACCTACACACTTTTATGTTTCGTATCTTTTGAAACCAAGAGTGAATTAAGAATTTTTTTAATAGAGAGGCGACTGATTTTTCTTACTTTTTACTATGCATACTGGTTTACAGTTATTGACAGGGGTGCCTACAGGGGGGGATTATGGCGCAAACTGCGCCACCAAAATTTTTGGGGGATTTTTTTAAACTAATATATTTATTTATTTAAATTATTTATTATTATTTTTTAAATTTAAATTCTTTACTGATTTTTTAAAATTTAATTTATTCATTAATTTATTTTTTTTAACTTAAATTATTTCTTTTATTTCTTTATTATTTATTTATTTTTTTTATTTATTTATGTGTGTGCGCTTGGAATGTCTGGAAGGGGAAAAAAGCGATTCTATTCTGCGCATAATTAGTACTTTAAAAAAATAAATAATATTTTTAAAAAATAATATTTATAATTAAAAAAATGATATTTGAAAAAATAAATAATATTAAAAAATATAAATGAATAATATTAAAAAAAATAAAAAAATAATATTTTTAAAAAATAAATAAAAATAAAAAAAGCATAAGAGGGTTGTGAAAAGTTTTGGGGGGGGAATTTGCGCCATTGAGTTTGGGGGGGGATGGGCACCCCTGGTTATTGAAAAACAACGGTTCTGGACTTCAATTCCGAAACATTTCCGGGGAAAAGTCGAAAATCTTCTTTCTCCAACGTCATTAAAACTGGAATAAAATTGCATTTTTAGAACTTCGACATCGAAAACTTACCGGTGAAAAGTTTCGTAGGGGAGGGGCGATAGCCCCCCTTCGCCCCTCCCTTGTACCTGTCCCTGTTTGAAACCGTGGGGACAACATTCCGCGTGAAATCACTGCAACTGTCCCAGACTTTTACTTCGTAACCAGACACAAAAGGAACCAGAAGACAGAAAGGAACAAGAAGTTCCGTCAAGAACCAAGCGAACCTACTTTTCCGTTTAGAGACTAGTTCGGGCTCACTTTTGAAGACCCGAGCCCGAGAATTTTTAATCCGAGGCCGAGTGATATTGTCTTGTTTTGAGCCCGACCCGGCCCGAGCCCGAAGGTATCAAACATCAATATATATATTTTTAATTTCCACTTGGGATGCACTGCCATATGGTATATCGTAATAGCAATTGCAAATATATTATAAGTGAGTGCTATCTTTTTGAATTATTATTATTATTATAATTTTTTTCCGATGTGCGGAAGCTGAGAAACGATGTATGGGAGTGGGAGATAAGGTGATAGATGTCATTTCTCTGAAACTCTTCCTGAACAAAGCAATTCTGCCATTAAGAAAAACTGTTCTCACGCTCTTTAAGTACCCCAATATTTTATTCCGTGAGCGTTGTATTTGTATAAAAGCTGATTATCTTAATATGAGATCGAGCCTGAGCCCGCCCGAGCCCGAAAGCTGCCTGAAGTTAAAGGGCCCGAGTCCGTCTCGGGCTCGGACTCTGGCTTTCGGGCTCGGGCCGAGCCCGGCTCATCTCTACCGTATATCAGCATCAACATTTTAGTGTCTGATCAATATTCTGTAAGATATATAAGACTGCAAATGCATGTTCTCGTTGAGATCTTTCAAATAAAAAAAGGATTGTTTCAATCGGGCGGTGTCTACTCAAAAGTTATGCGGGGGACACATTTTATGAACCATTCAAAACTGTTCAAACCACAAAGTCAAATACGGGATTGAGGTGTCCTTGCCGATATCTTTCCGAGAACAAAAAGTTTGCTCAAATCGGAGTGTTCACTCAAAAGTTATTAGAGGGAGACAGACAAACCGTGAGACACATTTTCCCAACTCAAAATCCTACTTTCCAATTTATAATTTTTCGATATTTATTTATTTTTTACTCTATTTTGTCTTTTTTTTTCGGACTCTGCGGTATTTTCAAGATGCATTAAACCACTTTAAATGCTTTTCATCGTCATTCTTTTACATTAAACGCTTTTAACATAGCACAAGAGATGAAACGACCCCAAATGACGAATCTCTGTGCGAAAAAAACGGATATGAAAAAAAAATGTGTGTTTGTGTGTGAGGCAGAGAATGGGAGATTCAAAGTGCGGGGAATTCACTATTTAAACTAGTAAAATTTTATGATTAATAAAATCTCGTGGAAAATGCTGCAAAGGAATTCAGACTGAATTGCGAGCGTTACTTTAGTTCTAACAATAAAACTGTTACATTGCAACTAAGTACATTTAACGGCTTTGGAATCAAAATATTGAACTTCTCTCCGCACCTAAAAGTCATCTTTTAAAAGTTACTTCAAAAAGAAATAACAGTAAATGAATTTTCAGAAGTTGTGTTGAATTTTCCAGCTTTTCTCTAGTTCCACGTGATATGGCTTCCATCTGTTGCGACCGTGGTAATACATATGCTATTTTTCACATTAAAATCTTTTCCTTTTGAGGTACTGGCTTTATTAAAGTTTTTTAAAGTTTTCTGATCTGACACTTTCTTCTCCAGCTAGTCCAAAGATTGATTTAAGAATGAACAATAATGACTGAAAATAATGATAACCATATTTATTAACTTGTTAAAGTGTGAAAATAAAAACAATTTCCGACTAATACTATATTGAGCAGTTCGACAAAAATGACGATTACAATTCATGCTTTTCCATATATTTTTGAGAATGCCTAATTCTTTTCCTTAAACTACGATTAAAACGAAAAAAAAATAAAAACTAACTTAATTTTGGCAGTACCTCTTTAGTCTTCCTATAATAATTTTAAATAAATTATGCATTGGAGTAACCATTGGAAACATTAATGTCGACATACTGAGTTAGTCGAGTTATCCGCTTGTCCTGTTACGGGAGTTCCACGCCATATAAAAATTTACATTAGTAAGAAGTACAACTAATGCTCAATTTATGATAATAAATAAAATTTCCTTGAAACAAAATAAGGTTGAAACAAATTACCAAAATTTATTCCTTACCTACGTTATTTATTTACTTTGTGGAAAAACGAATATTAATGTTAAAAAATTGTAATTATTTTTACTGTTCAATTACGAACGTGAACAAGAATAACAGACAATGACAAGTTTGTCCTATAAATATCACTCAATGCAATATTATTTCAAGTGCTCATACACAAAAGATCCAAGAGCACATTTAATTCTTGATGCACATTCGTTATATGTTTCAACCAACACGAATGATAAAATGTTCAACTGCCCAATAACAAGAGATCCATCGGATAGCAATCTCTGATATTCAAAACCAGTTTCAACAAAGTCTTACCTGTTGCTCTCCTAAAATGCAGCTCTAAAAAATTCTAAATGCTGTAGGTGAATTTCAATCTCAGTACCAAGAATGAGGTGTTGACGAATTCTGACGGAAAGCACAGTGAAAAATCACCGGATTTTTACAAATTTGAACGAAATGGCACTTTATAAAGCACAAATTATACCCTCCGTTCATTAGTTCATGGCTGGGGCTTTTCTTCTTCTTCTTCTTCTTAGGGCTCTAGGCCCGTAGGGGATGATGAGGACTGCGTGCCTGGCGCTTTTCCTCCGTTTCATAAAGATCTTTTCTTATGGAAAATAGAATTGATGCCGTTACTATTCTCAGTATAGCAAAGAAAAATTAATAAGGTCCAGCACAGGGGTAAGAAAAAACCACTTGTTACAAATGCGGTATTTTCCGCTTGTAATGAAAAAATGAATAAATTATGCAAATAAGTGGAGACAACGAGGATAAAAGGAGGATGCGAAGCTGGAAGAAATCAGAATAGGTCCAGGATAGCCCTCCCATAGTTTGGGTCTTTGAGGGCTTCCTGGTTGAAAACTTCTTGGAAAGTCAAGTTCCTATTCTTTAAAAAGTTAGCAATAAAAAACCTTTGATTTTTATTTTTTACGCAATCAAATAGGATATGATCCCTATTTTCTATTATATTACAAGTTTCACAAAGGGGGGAGTTTGATTTTTTTATTTTGAAGAGCTTCTCTTTGGTTAGGAAGGAATCAGTTAAAATTCTGATGAACTTTGTTTCTTCTTTGCGAGATTTAATCCATCCGTAGTTTTGATTAATAATATTTTCGATGTTCTTAAATTTGTTATAGTATTTCGAACTTTCCCAATTACTCATTAATTCTTTATTTCTTTCGTGTTTAATATAGTTTCGTATGTCTTTCCATGTACTAATATTGATTGTAGGGGTGCTAGGGCAGGATTCCGCTAGTTTGGCCAATTTGTCGGCTTCTTCATTTTCGGGAATACCTTTATGAGCAGGTACCCAGACAATTTTTAATTTTGTCTTTTTTGCAATTTCAAGAAGGTGGTGTCTAGTGTTGGAGACTAAGAGCTCTTCTTTTCCTTTTTTTTCTTTTAGTGCTATTATTGCACTTAATGAGTCAGTTAGAATTAGTACTGGGGAGTCATTTTTAATTAGAAATTTAGCTGCATACCAAATAGCTCCGAGTTCAGCTGTGTAAATGGAGCAGAAGGATGGGATTTTTATTTTCCTGTATATGCTTTCTTTTCTGCTAAGGATGGCGAAAGCCGTATTCTTTGATTTTGAGCCATCAGTGGCCCAGATTTGGTATTCAGCATGGTGTTTTTTATATTCTTCGAAAGTTTGCTTAATAATGTAGTCTTCTGTTTCGATTTGGAAATCTTCGTCCTTCAGGACGTATTCAATGTTATTTGTATCGATCCTTGGCTTTGTTAGCTCTTTGCAGACCAAATTCCCCAAACTTTTTGTTTCTTTTTCAATTTTTCCTAATTCTGTGAATATTTCTGTCATGTGAGGCTTATTTTTTCCCTTTTCTTTGTTTGAGGCAATGTATTTCTTGTTCTTTTTAAATTTTTGTTTGTTAACATAGTTTACGTAATTCCATTTAATTCTTATTTTGATGGTTTCGGTTTTGGAAGTTAATCTAATTAAGCTATTTGGAGCAAAGGTGTTGACGCCCATGGCTTTCCGAATGGCTCTGTTTTCTATTACGTCTATTTTTTCCTGATTTGCGAGAGAGTCGTTTACCCTTATGATGCTGCCATAGTTTGACTTGGCTATTAACGTCTGCTTGATAACATTGAGCATATTGTTGTAATTGGTCCCATCTTGCCAACTCCCGAGCCAGTTGATGAGGTGCGTCATTTTCTTCAGTTTCCCTGTTATGTGGCTTGTGTGTTCATTCCACTTTAGATTATTCTGGAAGATGATCCCCAGGATTTTGTGACTAGTGACCCAGTTGATTTTCGACCCTTGTAGTTTGAATATTTTGCTGTTTTTGTCTTTTTTGGGGGAAAAGTCTATCAAAGCTGTTTTTTCAGTAGAAATTGTAATTTTGTTTTCATTGCTCCATTGGTCTAGTGAAAGTAGAATCTGTTTAAGTTTTTCTTCCGTTTCTTCTATATTTTTCCCCGATACTAAAATTGATACGTCGTCGGCATAACTAAAAATTCTTCCTTTTTTTACGAAGTGTCCTATATCCGATATGTAGCTATTGAACAGATAGGGTGAAAGAATCGCGCCTTGGGCTATTCCTTGATTGATAGTTTCTGTTGTGGAGTGTTTCCCGTTCCAGCTAGCAAACATTTTCCTTTCGTGGAGGAAATTTTGTATCCATTTGATTATTTTATGGTCAATTTTGTTAGCTATTAATTTTTTAATTAAGATTGGGGTCCAGATGTTATCATATGCACCTTTGATATCAAGTGCTAATACGTAGATATATCTTCTTTTAGTGCGAAGGTAATTGATCGAATTATATAGATCGTATAGGTAGTCCTCTGTACTTCTTTCTTTAACGAAACCATAGATATAATTTGGAAAATTTGCTTTCCCGGTTAGGGTGATTCTGTTTAGGATGATTTTTTCCAGGAGTTTGCTGATGCTTTGGGTCAGAGCTATTGGACGATAACTGGATATCTGTTTAGGGTTCTTCCCAGGTTTATTGATAGGAATAATTTTAGTTATTTTCCATTCTTCGGGAATTTCGGAGCTGTGTATGCTATTATTGAAAATGTTCCTGATTGCCTCTAACCCTTTCTCTGGTAGATGTTTTAGGATTTTAATTGAAATTTGGTCAGAGCCGGGGGTTTTGTTTTTTGTCGAACTAAGGGCGTTTTTTATTTCTTCCGTAGTTATTTCGTATGATAAATTGCTTTCTCCATCCTGTTGTGTAATTTTAGTTTTCGCAATTGTTGTTCTCCTATTATCATCGTTACCCGAGAAATGGCTTGCAAAGAGGTTGGCCTGTTCCTGTGAGTCTGAGATAGTTCTCCCATTATTTTCAATTATAAGGTTGCTGTTTGCTGTTTCCTTTTGGGTGGTTCTTTTGATTCTGTTTACGCATTTGTAGAGATCCTGAGGGTTGCTAATTTTGAAATTTTGTTTTCCCCAGTATTCCCGTTTTGTTTTTTTGATGTAACATTTAAGGGTGGCGTTTGCTTTTTTGTAGTTAATCCAATCCTCCATTGAGATTGTTCTTTTTGCTATTTTATATTTTTTTTCTCTGTCTTTTTTTAGTTTTGCGCATTTGATGTTCCACCATATATTTTTGTTTTCTTTTTTGTACCTAATACAAGTAGACTGTGCTTTAATGGTGTCTTTTATGTTATTTGTCAGCGTGAGGTAACTGTTTTCTAAGTTGTCTGAAAAGGTATTGGGGTGAAGTCTATCCCTCAGGATTTCAGAAACTCTCCCCCAATTTGTGTAAGTTTTAGTGGAGTAAGTATGAATGACTTCTTTCCCTCCACTAAGGAGCTTAATTAGGAAAGGGAAATGATCGCTGCTGCCGTGTTCATCAAGTCGTACAAAGGTGAATCTGTTACCATAACTGTTGTCCACAATCGCTAAATCTAGGATTCCATCCTCAATTCCTCTGTTTAACCTGGTTGGGGTGCTATCGTTTAGGATGAGTAAGTTATTGTCCAAGATCCAATTTTCTAATCTATTTCCACTGGGGGAGGTGACCCGATCCCCTATGCTTTCCATTTTGGAGTTGAAGTCTCCAGTGAAAATAGTTGACTCTGAGATTTGATTGTTTAATCCGTCTAGGACTTCGTCTTTAATTAGTCCAGGAGGTCTATAGCAGTTTATTATATTGTATTTGGTTTTGTTTATTACGATATGTGTGAGAAGAGTTTCCATTCCCTTGATTTCAAGTGGGGAGCAGTAGGAAGAGAGGGTGTTTTTTATATAGGTACATAGTCCGCCTCCCCTATGTGGGAAAGCTTTTTCTTTGCTGTAAGTCACGTATCCTCTTAGCTTTGGAATTTTGTTGTCTGGGAGCCAAGTTTCTTGGAGACAGATGATGGGGGGGTTAGTCCAGGCGACAATGAATTTGAGGAAATCAATGTTGGAGGACAGTCCACGGATGTTCCAGCACAGAAGGAAAGGAAGCCAAAGCATGGCAAAGGCAGCAAAGGACAAGAGTCCAGAAAAAAAAAAAAAAAAAAAGGGGGGGGGGGGAGGCGAAACAATTAATTCGCTTCCGCAATGTCAATCTCAATGCTGTTAGGATCAAATTGATGGTCGAAGTCTTCTGCGAAGGGGGAACTAGGGAGCGGGAGATGGCAGGCTACGGTATTTTTCAACTTAAATATTTCAATTTTCAACAGTTCAATTTCCGAATTTTTTTTTTTCGCAGCTTCCACACTGATGTGGTTTGTTCAGAGTAATTGTTGAAATTAAGATTTTCAGTTTTTCTATCTCCGTTTTTAGTTCCCTGAGTTCTTTATCTTTCCTATCTATTTTTTCTCCAAGTTGAGCTACTGTTATGGCCGTTGTACTATTTTCGCCGGTTTCAATTGTTTTGTTTATTTTACTTTTCTCTGGAATTTTTGCTATGTCAGCCCAAGATTTTGCTTGTGTTGTCGATTTCTGTTGAGTTTGTGGGGTTGTTTTAACTTTCTCCTTATATACGGGACAGTTTTTGTCTGTTGCGAGGTGATTACCTTCGCATCTCACGCATTTGGGCTCGTTATTACATTTATCGTGATCTCCCCCACATGTGACACATTTTGTTTTTCCTTTACAGTCCTTTTTTTGATGACCAATTTTTAAACAGTTGTAACAGATTTTCGGTTGTTCAATATATTTCTGAGTTTTGTATATTATTCTACCTAATCTTATTTCTTTTCTTTCGGTTTTTCCAAATTCCTTGACTAGTATAACTGGGATTGGTTCATTTGTGCCTTTTTTATTGAATCTTATAATTTGCGCTATTTGAATATTATCAGCTTTCAAATATTGTGCTATTTCTTCTAATTTTATCTGTGTATCTACATTTCTTACTATATATCTAGTTGTTAGAGTTTCGTCGATAATTCTTGCCGTGATTTCGGTCTTTGATATCTCTTTGATTTTAGCTATTTTTTTTACAGTTTCTATGTTTTTTGTCGTTATAACTAAATTTTGTTTACCGGTTATTCTTATTAAGTCGTCCGACGTTGTAATTTTCTCTAAGTGCTCGTTCAGGGTTTTTGTGTTGTTAACTGGTAGTTTATCAGACACACCTGAAATAATTATTTTTATGTCTTCACACCCATTTTTGTAGGCGTTTTTTGCTTTTTCAATAATATTAATTGCCGGTTCATAGATATTACTATCTTTCTTTATTTCCTTTTCTCTGGTGTTTGTCAGGGCTTCATTGTCACTCTTCCTCTTATTAGAGTTTTTCATTTTCAGTTTTCATTCCAAAAGAAATAAAAAGAAAACGGGACTTACCGTACTGCTTCTTAATAGAAAGAAAAAGTAGGTGGAAACTCTCCACACGTACAAACCTAACATACACACAAAACTAACTGCTCCCAATGTGAACTCCAAGTTCGCTTCTACTATATAGATCAGTGATCTGCTCGAACGTTGTTCTAACTAGAAACTGACAGAACAAAAAAAAGCGGCTGGGGCTTTTGCTGAGCCCCTTTTTGTTCATTTGTTCGTTTGTTTAGTTGTGAGGCTTCTGCTACACTTGGAAAAGCGGCTTTGCCTCCATTAGTCCAAGACCGCCTTTTTTTTTCAGAAGTCATCAGCTTCAACACACATGAGGACTGCGTACTATGTGTACACAGAGAGGATGAAATAACATCCATGGGCAAGGCGGGATTCGAGCCCGCGACCACTTGCTTCCGAGGAGAGTGACCGCCTCTTTTTTCAGCCGAAATTTTAGCTCCATGTCAACAACAAGATTCATTGCCAACACAAATCTGTAATTCCAGAAACTCCAGTTGATGACTGGAGCATGTTTTCAACTGACTTACTAGCGACTTACTAACTAATGATTGTAACTAATGCTCAGTATATTTTAGTGAAGTTACTAAAAAATAAGTTAATATTTATGTCGAGTGAATGATGCTATATAGGGGAGACTGGGGACGGTTGTGACGCGGGGCGGTTGTGACAGTCGTCATATTAGCTAAACCATAATTAATACCTGGTTGAAGCAAAGAGAAAGAGTATCAGCATTTTTGTCTGAATGTGTGTCAAAGCATTGCGGTAGCCATCGAGCGACATTAACGCTAGCTGAGGGGTTGGTTACTTTTTAACAGTCAAAAGTAAGTTTTTTTGTTCGATTTCTTTGAGTAATTCCTGTTGAATGGGTACAGATAGAGAAATGAAAGTTTTCTCCCCATTAGTAGTGAACCTTAATAGTGAAATAGCAGTGATTACTTTTTATGTAGGCTATTTTGTATTGCCATGGCGATTGCTGTTTTCAAAAGTAGTGGGTTGGGGTCGGTTGTGACAAATTGCGTGGGGACGGTTGTGACACGAGTAAAACATGTTTTTATCATATTTGATGCCTATAATACGCTTGGAGAAGACAGAAATAGGGCAGTGTGACCTAATGAAATATAAAGAAGCTTATAAAGAAGTGAAACTTTTTTTTCTTTCGGACAGCTTTGGAAATGCAACGTTAATCGTAAGTCTTTGCTACGAAACATTCATTCGTAAATGCGATGGAGCCTGCCGGCGCTATCACAATGAAAACAACGTGTGCATAGGTTATATTGCTCATAATAAAGTGCTTTTGAGCTTACATATACGCTGAAAGTAGATATGAGAGTAAAATGGCTACTGAGAAATGGTTCCGTTCATTTATGAATAGAAATGTTTCATGTCTGTTCGTGTAGCTCATGCAACTAGCCTTTCAAGAGTAACAAGCTTCAATAAAACAAATAAATGTGGAATCTTTCTTTGATACTTGGGAATTGTGATGAACAAACACGGTTATCACCCACAGGATGTGCATAATGTTGCCAAAACAGACGTTACGAAATTCCAAAAACCTGATATTTTTGTAAGACTTGGTATAAGGCTACTTCAACTGAACGAGACACATTGCTAAATGTTAAACTTTCCCAGATGAAGGTTATGTTGAATTACGTTTAATATTACTTGAAATTAAAAGTGATCTAGACTGTTTTGCTGTATTTTTGAACTTGTCACAACCTACCCCAAGCACTGTCACAACCGCTCCTGGGGTGGGGTCGGTTGTGACATTTTTTCCTTTTTTGTTTAATTTGGTCCTGTGAGTTAACTATTGTACTTAAAGAGAAAATTTTAGTGTTTATAAGCAGGCAAATAAACACTTTAACATAAAAACAACTTTAAACCAGCTTACAGGCATTGCTAAAGGATCTATGGGGGAGCAAATGAAACTTGGCACAACCGTACCCAGTCTCCCCTATGTTCCACAAAAATTTCAATCTAAAGTCTTAATCCGAATCCCTTACAGTGAAGCACCGTTTATACGCTTCTCTTTTATACGTTTTTATCATTTTACGGCTTTTTTATCTGTCCCGCTATAGTCCAATATACATTAACGTGTACTATAAAAGTTTTTTTCTTCCATTTTTACGTTTTTTTCCAACAGTCCCTTCCAAACCGTATTAACGGTGCTTCACTGTATCTCCCAAATCTCGAATCTTCCCGAAGTAAGCATTTTTTATTATCATGATTATTACAGATATTTTAACGTAATACAAACTAAGTGTGACTAAAGGGCACCTATAGAACAAGGCAGAGCGAAATATTTGTTACAAAGAGAAAGAATTTACATAAAACCAGGTGAGAATCGAACCCATGACCTACTTTTACTTCTCTGCTTACAGGCAGCCGTCAGAATCAGCGCTTTCAACCGCCCAGCCATGAAGGTGTTTTTATTTTGCATCGCAAGGATGGATTTTCCTGCGTTCAATCGTTTTCACACTGAGATTTTTGAGCAATAACGAACTGCTATTTATTTTCATTATCCACCGTTGTTGCCCTTATGGTTCCTTTCTCGTATTGAACCCGGAGCCATACGCCGGATGGGTGGACGGTGCACCACCACCTAGAAGGTCCACCGGCCCCTGCTCCTTCTGGTGACGGCGTCCATGTCCTACACAAACACATGATCGCCTACATACACACACGCACTCCTATAACCACATGCCCGCCTACATACCTTATAAACAAGCATAAACGCACGTCTACACACACACACACACACACATCGCGATTTGCGATTGCAAAAAGCAAATAATTTGAAATCAAGACGTTAAAATTTAAATTAATTTAGCTTTCTTTCTTTCCTTATTTATTTATTTAGCTTGGCTTATTCCACGTCAAATCGCCTAATTTAAATAGTCAGCCGTGCCGTCATGCCTCGGATTTTGTTCAATATTTTTTTACGGCCTATGAGATAAACTCAAATTAATTTTTTTAGATTTTTTGAATAAAAATTTAGGGTTGTAGAATTTTTTGAAATTTTGATTTTTTTAGAATTTTTGCTTATTTTTGGTATGCATTTTGAAAAAGCTCTATAACTTCCTCATTTTTCATCCAATTAAGTCAGTTTACGTATCATTTTAAAGCTAATTATTTTCTCCTTCAATATTAGTGACAAAAATGAGATTGTGACAATTAGACTTTTGCCAATGGTCGTCTGAAGTCAGATTTTGTGTTTTTTCAATTGGTATGTTCAATTGGTCATATCTCCGGAGTACCAACTAAGAACTGCCCAATTTTTTTTTTTCAGTGATGACAACATCATATACTTTTTGTGTATAAAAAATTAGGAGGGTGTTTCTTGTTGTTTCGGAATAAAAAATTCAAGTGTGTTTTTTCAGTTGGTATGATCAATAGGTCATATCCCCGGACTACCAACTAAGAACTGCACGACACTTTTTTTCTGTGATGACAACATCATACCCTTTTCATGCATAAAAAATTAGGAGGGTGCTTTTTGTAGTTTTGGAATAAAAAAAATCAAACGTGTTTTTTCAGTTGGTATGATCAATAGGTCATATCTCCGGATTACCAGTTAACAACTGCGCCATTTTTTTCCATAATGAAAACATCATGATGTTTTTATGATCAAGAAATTAGAACGAAGTTTTTTTTGTTATTTTGAAATAAAAATATAACATGTTTTTTTTCAAAAAGCTTTACTTTAAAATCAACTTTTGAAACTTAAATTTGAGATTCACTCAGCATCACACGTCACAAGCAGATGAACATGTATCCTATTTATTACATTCAAATACTTGATGGTAGTTTTATATTGTTCTATTGCTTGCATGCTTTGGTAGTGAAAAGTCGCTGCATAATTATTTTACTCTTCAGTAATTATTTGCTAGCACTCCATCAACCGATAGGAATTACGATATAGTAAACTGAAATGTCTTTGAATATACTTTTATTCATAGTTTGACAAAGAAAGACGCGCTAGCTCTTGGAGGTTGGAAAAATTTTATATTTGGTTTCCATTATTCTGAAATCTACGTAACATTTTATAATTTGTTATCAAATGAAAGCATAAAAATTTCATGAATAACAATCTTTATTTCTACGATGTTCCGACAATGGCAACAAAAGGTTTTTCACAGAACCTTCACAACGTACAGACAACCTGTCTTCGCATTCGTAAGCTAATACATGACCACTTCTGTCGGTGTCTAATGGCTTGAAGAAGTAATTCTCTCTGCTGCCTACTATTATTAAGGCTCTTTCATATCTTTGCTTTAAAAAATCTTCATTTGCAACCACTTCCACTGCTGTAACGAAAAACATCTATATCCCCTTTATGTTTTGAGATTAAAATTGAAATAGATCATATGCATTTAAAATCTGTCCTTCGACAGTTCTTTGAAGACTTGCTCTTATTGCAAGCCGTTTTATTGTGCCCCCTACTCCATCGCATGCATTCTTGCCATAGCATAGTTTTTTTTTTTTTAATTTTACGGAGTTTTTAAACTTATCAAAAACTTGATTTTTAAAGATATTTGTTTCAAAAATTCAATTTTTTTTTTAATTTCAGAACAACAAAAAACACCCTTCTAATATCTTGATCATAAAAACATTATGATGTTTTCATTATAGAAAAAAAATGGCGCAGTTGTAAACTGGTAATCCGAAGATAAGACCTATTGATCATAATAACTGAAAAAACCCGTTTGATTTTTTTATTCCAAAACTACAAAAAGCAACCTCCTAATTTTTTATACATAAAAAGGGCATGATGATGTCATAACAGAAAAAAAGTGTCGTGCAGTTCTTAGTTGGTAGTCCGGAGATATGACCTATTGATCATACCAACTGAAAAAACACACTTGAATTTTTTATTCCAAAACAACGAAAAACACCATCCTAATTTTTTATACACAAAAAGTATATGATGTTGTCATCACTGAAAAAAAAAATTGGGCAGTTCTTAGTTGGTACTCCGGAGATATGACCCATTGAACATACCAACTGAAAAAACACAAAATCTGACTTCAGACGACCATTGAAAAAATTCTATTTTTCACAATCTCATTTTTGTCACTAATATTGAAGGAGAAAATAATTAGCTTTAAAATGATACGTAAACTGGCTTAATTGGATGAAAAATGAGGAAGTTATAGAGTTTTTTCAAAATGCATACCAAAAATAAAAAAGCAAAAATTCTAAAAAAATCAAAATTTCAAAAAATTCTACAACCCGAAATTTTTATTCAAACAATCTAAAAAAATTAATTTGAGTTTATCTCATAGGTATCCGTAAAAAAATATTGAGCAAAATCCAAGACATGACGGCACATAGCCTTAGGCGATTTGACGTGGAAAGACCCTTTACAGAGTTTAAATTTACCGAAAACTTGATTTTTAAAGAAATTTTTTTGAAAACTTTATTTTTTAAATTTCAAGGCAACAAAAAACACCCTTCTGATTTCTTGAACATAAAAAGATCATAATGTTTGCATTATAGAAAAAAAATATGGTGCAGTTCTTAGTTGGTAGTCCTGAGATATGACCTATTGATCATACCAACTGAAAAAACACGTTTGATTTTTTTATTCCAAAACAACAAAAAACACCCTCGTAATTTTTTTTACGTAAAAAGTACATGACGTTGTCATAATTGAAAAAAAAAATTGTGCAATTCTTAGTTGGTACTCCGGAGATATGACCTACTGAACATACCAATTGAAAAAACACAAAATCCGACTTCAGAGGACCATTGACAAAATTCTATTTATCACAATCTCATTTTTGTCACTAATATTGAAGTAGAAAATAAATAGCTTTAAAATAATACATAAACTGGCTTAATTGAATCAAAAATGAGGAAGTTATAGAGCTTTTTCAAAATGCATACCAAAAATAAAAAAGCAAAAATTCTGAAAAAATCAAAATTTCAAAAAAATCTACAACCCTAAATTTTTATTCAAAAAATCTAAAAAAATTAATTTGAGTTTATCTCATGGGTATCTACCCTTAAAAAAATATTGAACAAAATCCGAGACATGACGGCACATAGCCTTAGGCGATTTGACGTGGAATGACCCGCTTACAACTATGATTGAAAAAAAAAAAAAACTGCCCCTAAAAATACCTTTTTTGAATGGCTGTATGAAATTGTATTGATTTTGGAGTAATAACCATGAAATTAAAAAGGGCAACGGAATTTGTCAAAGGAACTGAAGTGATGAATCTTGAAATTTGTTGAGAAGTGCGGCTTTAGGGCCATGTGGGCCTTGAGGTAGAGTACTCCCCTCTTAAGCAAGTGGTCACGAGTTCGAATCCCGCCTTGCCCATGGATGTTATTTCATCCTCTGTGTGCCGTAAATCTGTCCTGTGTCTGTCAGGATGCAAAGCGCATAGTACGCAGTTCTCATGTATGTTGAAGCTGATGGCTTCTGAAAAAAAAAGTGTGACTTTGGTCACAGTAACTTACCTTTCGGGATTTTACCTAGGGTGCCTGCAGCTTCACAAAATTTCTACTCACTCTAAATTATGGGCTCTTTGCTGACAATAAGAGTCTTTGATGCATATTCGTTTCAATGCTATAATACTGATGAATATATTAGAAAAAAAAGAGAAGATGAAGTCGGAAAACTCAGAGAAAAAATTGTAATTCGCTTTTGTTTCTCATTACATTTATCAACAGGAAAAAACCATGATAATGGTATCACAAACTGAATGTACAACGTCAGGTACGGTACGTGTATGTGGCTGTGTCTATCATGGGCGCCCAAATACGAAATTTTAAGGAGAGGGAGCCTCAGATATCTTTCTCGTGGTTTAGCTGGATATTTTCCCCACAGAAAGTAATTTTAGTGCAGATTATAAAGTTATTTAAATTTGGCATTTTTAGACGTGACCTTTCTTGCATCAGCTACGCTAATGATGTCATAGTTGTAGGCGGATAAAAGTTACTGACACTGTCTCCTCCATTTTGTCACAGCGATTAAAATATGTGGAAAGCTGGTGTCTGTCCAAGGCTCTCTTCGTAAATCCTCATAAAACCTGTATAGTAGTTTTCCCACATGAGAGAAAGATTCTATGAGTGTGGTATTAAACTCTTTGGACGGAATACTACCTAATCTGAGGACAAGTAGCTTTGGGTCAATTTGGACTCTAAGTTGAACTGGAAAAAACATTTCATTTAAGTCTCTCAGCCTAGTAGTGACTTTTGCTCTCCTAAGAAAGCTATTGGAAGAACCTGAGGTCAAGTCTCAGAGCTATCCATTGGATCCATAAGATGGTCATACGTCCCATTGTTCTGTAGGTTGCATTGTTTGGGGGAATAAAGCCATGCTGGACACTGAGAAAATAGAACACGATGCAAAGGATAGTCTGTATTATCATGATTAGATAGATTTAACAGTACGCCTACGGGGGGAGGGAGTCATCACAGGTTGGAACACCTTGGTCAAAATATAAACGAAAGATTCATGTCATTCCTATTGGGCTTTTGCTGAATTTTGCTCCGGGAATTTTGTGGAGACTTTTGAATGAATGTCGTAGAATGGACCTGGTTCTGTCGCGACCCTCTTATGGACCCTCCACACGCTCCGGTAAATCTGAAAACCTGCCTTGAGGATTACCTCAAGTATCAACACGCTACGGGAATATACGAAGGCAAATCTCTTGAGGGAAACCTCCTACCCATCCACACAGTAGGACCGGCCTTAAGGAAAATCGAATGAAATTTTTGATGGGAAATTCAGGCCTCAATGTCGGAGATCCGAGGAAATATCTCAACAGAATTCACCAAACACGCATAGAAATTTTCCTCCAGGCCTGGGGCCTCGAGGAACTCCTTCGGATTTTCCGATGCGTGTTGATGGCCCTTTACTCTTAATTCATGGTAGTAAAAAAAAACTCTAGGGCTTCATCGAGTTACCTCTGTTCTTAACCAAGTTAAATATCCCACTCAATCAGTAACTCAGAAATTGATCGGCGTGCACTGGCTAAGATTGTCCAATTGCTCAACTTCGCGACAGCGAGAGCATTCCTTTAGACTCGCTCGTTCAAAAACCGCTTTCGAAACGTGGAGCTGACACGAGTTCATAACGTGACAGCCGTTTTACCTATGTTCTTTAATCAGCTTAGTCGTAAACTAATAAGTCCAACTTTAGCAGCAGTTCACCGAATTAAATCTGCCAATAAATCTCATTTCTTTTGAGCGGCTATCGTGACAGTCGCAGTAAAAACGGGAATTTAAGAAGTCGGTCACGATAATATTTTCCCGAATTTACTTCGCTTGTTACCTGTTCTCTTTATGACCCTTGTCTTTTCACTTCATTTTCCTTGCGAGTGCGTTTTACTTTTCTGTGAATAACCAATTAAAATGCTCTTCAGTAAATTGGAGCAAAGCCAATTCCAATTTGTAAAAACAGTGATTCATGACCATCACTTGTTTATAAAAACGTTAGTTAGCAGGACTCCAGATTGCCAAGCAGAGTCCCCCACTTTTAAATAAACTCGTCTTAACTAAACCGACGCATCAGCTAAAGTATGAGCACTTTGGATACGATTTTTCATTGGAGCTAGAGTTACCAGGACATTGCCAAGTTTAGCCAACTTTACGTGCCTCTAAAATTGCTCACAGTGAAAAATTTCCAAAATCGCGCTAATTTGTCAGAAAAGACAACCACTCAAACACGCGCTCGGACCCAAAGTGTTCAAACGTAAGCTGATGCGTCGGCTCGTCTATCTAGGCATAGGCGGATTTACGGGGGAGTTAGGAGGTGTGAACACCCGCAATTTTTGGTTGGATTTTGAAAAAAAAAATAAACAAACAACTGTATTTCATCGGAAACCACAGTTTGGAAAATAATTTATGCTTTTTCACAACTACAATTTACTTGAGAGTAAGCCCGAAAATAGAATAATATGCAGTTTATTGTATGATCCGAGTGTGTCATCACAATAATCGTCAGTACGAGATAAATTGTGCATAAGAGTATTTTTATCCGTTCAAAGATAATAAATAACTAAATACATCAAATAAACACATTTCTTTAATTGTTTATTACTTAGTGCTGCTTTAAAGAATAATGGAATGCTCTGTAGTTGAGTGTTTATTGGTATATCCTAACAATTTCATTAACCATGGCTAAGAAAGTTAAGAAAGTAAAACTACTGTCGCATATTTTATCAAAAACCTTATGAACCGTTTCAAGTTCTTGCACATCATTCCGGTAAACAGTGATATAAAATATACTCTGAAATCAACTAATCATCAGTATTTTAAAAGTAATTTTTCAAAATTTACTGAATTAAAGCTTCCAAATCCTCTGTTTGTCCTGAGGAATACCCCCCTCCTAGAGCCTCAGTATTGTTGCACCCCCAGAATTAATAGCTAATTTCGCCTGTGCATATGGAGGCCATAGTCAACTGATACCGAACCTGGTGGGGGAGTAAACAGGATTTCTTCTCAAGAAAAGTCTCGCGCATTCTTTCGGGTAACAGTGAAATATGTATATTTCAGTCTTTCCGAATATGCTGAAAGTGAAGTACGAAAAGTGTAACCATTTCCCAGAACAGACAAACTTTCAACCCTTTAACTGTCAAGTTATTTTGATTTTTAACACTTTTCCAAGCACAAACCCGAGAAACAGTCGGGTTTGACAAAGAGATGAAGCCGAAATAAACGTCTCCCGATATATATTCGGGTATAACAATACGATGCACTCAAAAAAAAAAAAAAAAATTACCCCGAGTAATACTCGGGCGTGACATTTTCGAAAACCAGCCGTGAACGAGACTATCTCGGGCATGACAGTTAAAAGGTTTATATTCTTCCAACGCAAAAAAAATCTCACTGTATTCAGTTTAAGCGGCATCCAGTATTTTTCAAGACGCGTTGTCTTATACTCGAAATTTCAGTTTCTAATGACACTGGGAAATGTGAGACTCTCGAAAGGTGCATGGACAAGCCGGCTTTACATGGTCCAAAAAGAAAGTGCCCATTGCTTGTCTTCGGTGGTCATTGATGTTTGAATACTGTAACCATTTCATATCGTTATCCACTTCTTCATATCTATGGTTGCATACATTCTTTCAGGGAAACAGGGTCTTGGCAGCCTTAAATTTAGCTTAGGTTTATTGTAAAATCCCAGAAAAGGTCACCGATGTTGAACAACAGTCACAACTCCATTTGATCTCATCTGCTTGCATTTTGATTTGTTTCATTTGGTTCGCGTAATACAGAGCATACTTTCCAAAGATTCTTGCATCAAGTGTTAAGTGGACTTAACTTTCAGATTCTCTATTTAAATGACATTACTCTAAAAAAAAGCCGTCATAGCACTTCTTAACCCACTTATGCCCAGTGTCCTGAAAACGGGACGCTTGTTAGTTACTGCATACAAAAACCTGTAATCCTTATATCATTTTACTAAAGCTGTTTTTCACAAGTTAAATAGTTATTCTTCTTGAGAAAACCAGTAAGAGCCACTAGTTGAACATCAGCGTTTATTTATTGACAGCTATTTTCAGACAAATCAATCAAGCAACGATCCAGCATATGTAGCTACAGAAAGTAAGTTTTTTTTTTGCGACCTTCTTTTTTCATAAAATCAAACTATTTTACAATGATTCGCTTAAAATTGATCACAGATGCTTTCTATAATGTTACTTTGCAAAAGTAAAGTCAAGTAAGGTCGTATTTTGCTCACATATCTGCAAAATATCCCATAAGCAGGAAGTTAAATAATTTAATAAATATGGCAACGGTGAACTATTTTAAGCCTAAAATGTATGTAAACCATTCCAAGTAAGAGTTTTAAGCAGATAAAAATTGAAAAAAATTGTTAAAAAAACTTGGGCATAAATGGGTTAATTAGGTAAGAGATACGATTTCAAACAAAATTTAGCTAAGTGTTCTTGAACATTCTTCTTTCGATGTGAAACTTATCCCCAGGAATATCAAAGCAATTGCCAAATTAATGGAACCTAAAACCATTGCGGGATTTAAGGCTTATTTCATTGAATGTTTCATTTATTCAATTCGGAGAAAAGGGGCTAAAAAGTATGATTTCGTTCGTAGTTTTCTTTATTTCAGTAACTAGTCAAGCACCAAACTCAAAAATTTTGAAAAAGCGATTTTAGCATCCTATTAAAAAATTTCTATGAGGATTACTACGCTGCAAACTTAAAAGTGTATACATTTAGGTATATTTCTTTCAGTGAAGAAGTAATGCAATACTGCAATATTTCGCCAACCCAGTTATTACATCCATGGACCGCATTTTCGGTCTTATTTGCACTCGTCAGCCTGTAGTAAGAAGTAATCGAGCTGGAGGTAGAAATCCTCTTTTTTTTGAAGAAAAAAAGGCAAAAAAAAAAAACTGGTGGCTAATATAAAGTTTTATAGGACCTCTCACCTTCAGTACTCAGTGAAATTACAACACTTATGAAGGAAGTTATGCGAAATACAAATACGGAGAACGCAGTAAAACTCCTCAAAATGTACTCAGTGAAGATAAAAATGGAGTTTTTTGCTTTCTACAACATTCGAAAGCAAATATAAATACGAAAGAAATTATCCAAAATTTATTCATTTGTGATCAGAGCAAAAATTTAGATTGAAATTTTTTCCATACACATTTCGTGAGTACAACTCTTCCTCTACTTCGTGCAAGGAATTAAAATTAGATAATTTCACATCACGAATAAAATGGTCGCACAAAATTATTGGAATTTGAATACTGGATAAACAATTCACAAAAGGGAAAAAATTATACATCCAAGTCATTATATGCCTGGTGTTAGGTTCACACATAAAGGGGTAAACTCCGAGCAGGTTTGACGCCTAGTAAGGGACCTTCCCCGGCGAGACCACTGCCGGCCACAGATCCCAAGCTGAACGTGGGAATGCCCAGCGGACCAGTCTATGATAAGATCTAAAGCTTATTGCTAAAATGTAGGGTAAGGTGGGGAAAAGAAAAGTAAGCATGGTTACTCGGGTCGTGGGAGGAAGGGCTCAGCTCCCTAGGAGGAATCTTGACTGTTGTTAATCAAGGAAAAATTGAAGTTCAAATTTTAGGGGACTCATATTTTGCATGTACAACGACTGGTTTGCTTTATGCAACGAACTAAAATTGTATAATTTCACAACACTAATAGCATTCTTCACTCACAGTATTATTCGAATTTCCACAAAAAATCAGAGACAAAGAGAGAAAAAAAATCCAAGGTACTTAATTGCTTCTTATAGAGGAGTTACACGATTGAGAGGGGGGTGGGGGCACTTTGTAGAATCGGGACTACAAGCATATTGCGAACGTTCTAGAAAAATGCCACGAGCGACTAACCTGGTGACCGAAAAACCTGTTTTCCTGTTCAGAGTCTCCTGTGCACACAAAAACAGCTCCCTGGATCACAAAAATTGAGGTTGGCCCCAAACGACTTTTTACGACGCAGGCGAGAACTAACCAAACAGATTAATCCCCACTGCTTGCGCAGGTACCTGGTGGCGATATCTCTGATCCGTCTCCCGTTCCATATGCATGACAAGGAAGGAGATCCACCTCCCCCCCCCTCGTGGCGGACACTTGTTGCCACAGGTGGTACACCTTCGAGGGGTGGGAACGTACTTCCAGAAACGTTCTTTTCCGAAAGTACACCTACAAGAATCTGATTTTCACGTCAATTTAGTGATGACGTGATCAACACGTTTCGAACATGTGCCACAGCATTGGTGAGAAATGGGAAACACAGCGATCTAAAGAAAAAGACGGTTGACTACGTAGTTATTGCTTAGTCCAAATGACAAAATAAATGCTTAAATTTTAAAAAAGACACGGTTAAAAATTAAGGATGCCACTTGGGGAAATATCCTTCTAAGAGACACCTTTTTACAATAAACATTCAGTACGTACCCGAAATCACCCCAAATATATCGCATATTTTTGCTCTAATACTACAATCGAGGAATTCATACTTTTTTTTTAAATTTCTAAGAGAACACGGTTGAACACACGCTGTGAATTACTTTTTTCTTTCTTCTCAATTTGGAGTCATTTTCTTTCTTTAAAGAATACTCTTGAGAGACGCTCAGACGCTGTTTCATTTTCTCTGACTGACGTCACACGTGGATAAAACGCTCCAACCCCAATGCCACTTTATAGACGAGCCACCATTTTAGAGTCGCATTTTTTTATCGTTTTGGAGCTAGTGTTATCATGGGTTCAAGCGGCTGATTCACCGGTCTGGCTTTGCACCAACGTTTCCCCACTCGTGACGCCATATGAGACCTCGCTTCGTCTTAGAAGCCGGACTTTTAAAAAAAATAATGAACAATATACTGTAGGGAAAGTGAAAAATATTTTTTGACTCCATGTTTTTTATTATTATTATTAATAATATCAATCACTAAAAGTAGTACTTTTAACTCAAAGAAAACAACCTCATTGCAATAAATTGCTTCGCTAAAAATACGCAAGATATATTCCTTAAGCAGGCGAATTAAGCGTCGGCGAGTAGTTTTCCCTGCATTAATATAGCGATGGCAGAGAAACAGCTTTTACGTAGATCATTTAACTAGTTGGTTCCTCCCATTTCGATTACACTCAAGACCCTTGGGGTTATAAGTGACTCCAATGTTTCTTTTAACTACTTTACTATGATTATTGAATGAAACTTTCATTTTTCAAGTTCACACACTTTTGAATGATAAAAGAAAATAAAAATAAAATGGCGCAATCAAAGTAAAATTTAGGGCATGCAATAAAAGCAATAATATTAGAGCAAAACTTACAATAACTGTAGATTTATTTAAAACTGTTACAGAAATGAAACAAATGACTTTTGGAAGTGAATTCTAAACTCTTATGACATTTTTCGATACATTTTTCTATCCAGTTCTCTTGGACTAAAGTTGAAACGTCCTCTTTCTTTCTAGCATTCTGGGGCAGTGACCCCAAAGGTCTTGTGAGAAAAATATGCAAATTTTGGGGGGGGGAGGACAAAATAATAGTATTATTGTGCATAAAAAACTGAAAGAATAAAAGACGTAAAATGCCAATTAAGACAAATGGTTGGTTAACAAGATATATTAAACAGAAATTGCATTCGGGTCATATATGACCCCAAGGGACCCACGAGGATTAAGTTTACTAAGAATTAGCATGATAGGGTGTTGGCGAAAAAAATGTGTCTTTCTGTTCAACTCTACATAAAGCAAAAATTAATATTGTCCAAATCCGTGCCCTAATTGGGTCCGATCTCTGTACTGCCCACGACCTAGCACGCTATATAGACAGGCCGACACATCAGCATAAGATTGACCACTTAGATCCAATTTTTCATTGTTACAGAGCTAGTTACCAGAACAAGATTTCGGGACATTGGTAAGCTTTGACAAATTCACGTGCCGTTAATAATTGGTCACAGTGAAAAACGCCCAAAACGCGATTACTCACCAGAAAACTCGTTTTTATTTGTTATTTTTCTAACTACGTGGCGGTAAAAAAATGTTACTTCCATGAACGAACCTACCTTTTTAATTTATTTTCTAAACATATGTTTAAGTGGACTAAATTACTTTTGATAATAAAAGCTTAAAAGTTGCAAACGGGACAAAACGAGTGGTTTGTCTGTATCCAACAATAATTGTAATCCCCAAAGGAGCAAAAACCGCTCGTTGTATGATGCAGTACCACGCATTTAAAACACGAATTAGAGCCAAAAAAAAGTATCCCCACTTTTGACTGTTGGCGGATTTGTGTGTGAAAGTTAAAAGAATAAAAAAAAAGAATGAGATAATTAAGATAAGACATCCCTTCATTTTGCTACAATAGTAGCAAGGACATTGAAGCATTTGTCCTACCGCTTGATAAGCTTCAAAAAGCCTTCCAGGAAAACTGCAGGCTTTGGGTACGGAAAAATCATTTAATGACTTATTTGACTTTAACGTAGCTTCCAAAAAGCTTTTGCAGAATTGCAATATGGTTTTGTGTTGCCGTCGCCGAATGTGGTCTTGAATTGTTTATCCTATGGTACAGTGCGCGGGGGTAAATTGGAACATAACAGCACAAACGATCTTCCTCAATAAAAATTTGATCCTAGAGTAATGTATGTATAAATACAAAACAGTTTCTGCTTTAAAACTTGACTTTTAATTCATATAGGTGTGATTTTCTTTTTTTTTTTTTTAATTTCTTTAAAATCAACTTTAATCAATTTAAATCATCCAACCTCAGAAATTAATATTATTTCAATACTAAACTGAGCAGAAAGAGATAAGGGCAGTGATACCATTCAACATGCACTTTATTTCAACATGCTCTGCATTTCAAGTGTGTTTGTTAGTCTAGCTGTAACGTCAGTGTGGCAACATGAAATTGTTTCCTATGAAAAAGGGCTTGATTTCCAAAGAATATGGCAACATGACTTCAGATCAGGTTAGTATCATTCTTCAAAAATGAATCAGTATCTTAAGGAACATGATTTTTTACCGCTTCTTTAAATTATAAATACCTATCTGCTCGAAAAGATTAAAGACATATAATTAGTTGTCCTTTTTCAAATGATTACAATCTCAAATGTTTCAACATGAACCGCTCTCCACTAGATCGTCTTCTAAAAAATAGAAATTATAACAGAATCCGTTGCTTCACGTACCTCAGGATAAAATATGTATGAGGCTGTTGGCAATACTTTACTTGCACGGCAAAAATAGTAAAGAAGGTCAAATTTCATTCCACATGACAAAGAAAATAGTTAAAACGACTTACTTTGCGCTCGAAGATATCCGAAAGAATAGGAAAAGGTAACATGACTTAACTTTCATCAACACCTTTTTTTACAGCGTCAACTACCCAGTAGTTTGGAAACTTTCTAAACTCTCTCCCAAACTTCAC
Organism: Uloborus plumipes; assembly: GCA_038373865.1. NCBI lineage: Eukaryota > Metazoa > Arthropoda > Arachnida > Araneae > Uloboridae > Uloborus > Uloborus plumipes. The sequence goes on from JAXGGA010003140.1 coordinate 87,466, forward strand.
TCACTAATGGTTTAGTTTTTAAGATCGTAAACGTTGTTATACGGTTTGTGTCCATCTAACACAAATTTTCAATTATCCCATCTAACCCAACAAGTTTTTGTTTAGCAACTCTGCAATTAAACTTCCACTACATAATGCATCAAAAGGCTATGTGCAAAAGGCAGTTTAAATTGCTTAAACACTAGGTGAAAGTTGGAATTAAGATTTACTCCAGAATTACTTGAAATATAATTACTAGTTGAACGTCAGTTAATTGATATTAAGAATCAAGTCTCATATCATTAAACATCCATGCATTCATTTTAGTGGTACACTGTTAACCCATTTATGCCCAGTAGCCTAAAAACGGGACGCTTGTTAGTTACTGCATACAAAAACCTGTAATGGGTAGAGCATTTTACTAAAGCTGTTATTCACAAATTAAACAGTCCTTCTTCTTGAGAAAACCAGTTAGAGCCACTCTTTGGACATCAGAGTTCATTTATTGACATCTATTTTCAGACAAATCAGTCAAGCAACGACCCAATATGAGTATGGGTAGCCACAGAAAGTAAGTTTTTTTTGCGAACTTATTTTTCATAAAATTAAACTATTTTAAAATGATTTGCTTAAAATTGATCACAGATGCCTTCTGTAATGTTACTTTGCAAAACTCAAGTCAAGTATGGTCGTATATTTTGCTCACATATCTGCAAAATATCCCATAAACAAGACGTTAAATAACTTAACGGCGAACTATTTTAAGCCTAAAATGTATGTAAACCATTCCAAGTTAGAGTTTTAAGCAGATAAAAATTGAAAAACAAAGTTAAAAAAAACTTGCGCATAAATGAGTTAAAACCGCGGGTTTGCATATAGCACCTTTTTGGGTGAGACATCGTAGCACCACCAGAGGCAACCCCTGAATGGTGCCATTTGAGTCCCTATGGAGCCCTTGAGGCAAAATTTGGCTTCATATAGCTCCAGATAGCATCCTCAAGGTACCATAGGGTACTGCATGAAGTCAAAGGCACATTTAGGAGTGACATATGAAGTCAAATGGCACACTTTTAGGGTGCTGCTGGTGCTACAAGGTCTCACCCTAAAAGTTACTATATGCAATGAGCAGTTTTAACAGTGTACCAAGAGAACGAAGTGGACATAATTTTTTCCCCATTTCTGACTTATTAGAAACTGATGTCTAACTTACAAGTGAAGATATTTGTACCTGCTTCCATTGAGGCGCTCCACTTATGGCTTTAAGGCGCTCCACTAATCCACCTCAGTTAGTTCCTGCCACTGTCATTACCAGTCGAGAACGAAGTTTCTTGGGTCAATCACCTGCTATCAACAAAAGACATTGTGTTTGAAATTAATTATGCTTTATTTCCGAAAGCGCAGGTGATTCACACAATGTATCTGCAATCAGAAAATTCGTTCCTCACGCTTCAAATTACGCAAACCACACCTATCGCGTTACATCTTCGCCGCTGCCACGTGATGACATTCCTTCTCCGATGAGTCACGCCGCCGTCGCCGAACGAATTTTTTAGCACCCCGGTATGCGCCTGTGCCAACGGCGCAAGCGGCTGCGCAAACAGCGAGCCATCAGCACTTGCGAAAAGCAGATCGTCACATCCACGGATTTCGGAATTAATGAGGAAGGGGGCCCTTTTTATGGTTTTTCTGGCGCGTATATATGGGGAGGCGCGTGCCGGCAGAAGACATTCACTACCTTTCGGTGTCGACTGGATCCTCAAAAAACCTTCTCTTTTCGTGACCATCACAACCTCTGAAACGCCAGGATGAAAGTCATTGCCTACGTCTTCGCAGTCCTCATGGCCCTGCTCGTAGTACTCTCGTACGCACCTATGGGTAAGATTCATCAACTGTTTAATTAGTCTGGACGATTTGGTAAACACTTTCTGCGTCTACCGAATGTTTACGCTTCCTTTTATTATTTCTAGCCTAACCTATTGTTTTCCAAAAGGACGTACCGTGAACTGGAGTACTTTTGGCGTAAAACATTCGTCCAACGAGTGAAAAGTCAATCGGAACTGCGAGTAGTGATTAGGTGAAGCGAGTGCTGCCTTGACTAGGAATTTGAAACGAAATAATAACAATCACTCTTCTATGTCTAACACTACGGACATTCTCTTTCCTTTTGTCGGGGCAATGTTACCCTCAAACGTCATAGTTACTTCAGTTGCAAAGGCCGGTCCCGATCGGCAAGGCGTCAGGCTCGTAACCGGAAAGTCCCGGGTTTGATCCTAACCGATCAAAAGTCCACCGTCTTTACTAATGGTGGATAAGGGACGTTAAAAACGCTCGTGGTCATAAAGTCTTCCAAGTGAATAGATACCTTTGGGGGTAATGGACCAAGGTGTTTGCTTGGCTCCTGCTCTGAATCAAAAGATCAGAGCGCTGTTCGGGGCCCCTACAACTGGTTGAAACACATGTTGTGGTAGGTACAGGGAACCTTGAAATGAAAAGTGAAAAGTTTTAAAGGCCATAAGCATTGTCTCAAAGTTACTTTCAAAACTCGATTTCTCAAAAAACTTTGGACTCATGTTATAAAACCTTTGCATTTTGACTTTATACGAGTCACTATTGTCCAAAAATCCTGTAAGCAGATTTATGTTCCATATTTATGTCAAAATTCTACTCCATAAGAAATTGTGTAATTCCAGTATGTGAGATTTTGTAAGCTTTTCAAAATTCAATATTTGTCGCTCAATCCGGTCCTTAATCTTGGTTAGGCGTAGTTACATGTCATACTTTATTCTTCCCATCAAGCCGAAAAGGTCGTGTTACCATTCAGGGGAGGGATGGAGGAATTTCAGTCAGTTCAAAATGGAGGTATTCGTACATCGTATGTTAATTACCAGGAGGAAGACCTGTTCGGCATCTCACCAATACACAATATAATTCACAAACAGCGCTTTAAATCAATCCAGCAGGCATGATGTGAAATAAAAGACTAACATTTTGGTCGTGTTCTCGCCTTTTGGGGACTTTTCCCTCCGAAAACCGCTCATGGGGAGCAAAAGTAGAACTGTTGGACCTACTTCCCCCGACCATACTTCCCACTAGACCGGTACTTTTTTTGAAAAAAAAAAAAATCACCCTAAATGAAACTCTAAAAAAAGAGCATGGACCAAGAGTTTCCTGTGATCATTCACCTCACGGCCTTTCGTTGAACATTTTCTCCTTTAAGTTCTAATTAACCTCAGATATCTGAGAGTTGTTGACGAGAAATTAGTCTTTGCCGAACAGATCCCCTCTCAATCATCATCATCATCCCTCGACTTTTTCCTAGCAAAGTAAATGAATATTTTGCGCAGGGCCTTGACGCCAAATACTTGTCCAAAAAGAGATTTTACGATTTATATTTTAATTCTTATTTTACAACATAAGTTTGCATTTATTCATCATTCATAATTGACCAGAGACTCAGTGCTTTCACTTGCCTCACATGTTTACCATTGATACGTGTCTGCACGCTTTTATGTTTTAGTTGCTTATACAATTATTTTATTTAATTTCAGTTAATTAATGTCTTGTTTATTTTGCTATTTGTATGTATTTTAAAATTTATTTATGAACATTTTAAAGTAATTTTTTGTTGAAAAAATTTCTCTAAATGTCCACCTTTTTTTCTTTTACTTCTGAAAAACCTTTCGCATTATTAAAGTTATACTGTACTCACATACCCTTTTTTTTACAGCCCTCGTAATGGCAGGCGACGACGACACAAGTAAGTTATTTTTTTCACCTCCTAAATATAATGATGTTTCTCGAAATCGCACTTTTTTTTTGCTCTATGATTTTACTATTTTGATTCCTACAATAAATCAGTTCTAACAATGCGAATAAAATAAACTGTGAACAATCTCCTGAATCAGTTCAGTGATATTTATACAACTGTGTATGTTTTTGCTGTTAAAGATGGCGATATGTGTGATCAGCAACTTTACTTCTCCTAACAATTTCAGCAAACACTCATCGAATATTAATACTTCTCTTAATGCTTTATATATGTGTATATCAGGGTGGTTCAAAATGATATAAAACAAAAATGAAAAAATAAATATGTTTGTCTCCACATTGCTACCCCTGTTTTACGAAGTTAAGTGAATTATCAGATCAAACATTGGATGAATTAGACTGTGTTTAAGGGTAGTGACAAATTGAGTTTTAAACGCTCATTCCAAATTTGTTTAATTCCCCGCTTATTACAGGTCACTTTAAAGCAAACCAATTAATTAGTATAGTTTACTTAAAATTATTAAGATATGCATCAAGCACCTTCTTCTATTCGTTTTCTGCACTGAGAAGACATTTCAAAACCCAAGAAAATGACCCTGATGATCAATGATGCTGTTATTTAAGGGAGGGGGGGGGGCGGGTGTAGTTATTATTTACTTTATTTACATGCGCTTTTAGGAACTGTTTCCTTTATTCTGATGGGACATTTTATTTGAACTATTGACGTAAATTACTGGCTGTTGTCCTTGTTCTAGTGGAAATTTAAATGGGCTATTGCCTTTGCTTGGAATGGGATGTTGGAGAAACTTTTGACATTATTCTAATGAGGTTTTTAGGGACAGCTGTCTTCATTCTGTCTTATTCTAAAATAAATTTTTAATTTAAATTGGGTCTGGTGTTTTAACTTTGATAATTATTAATAAGAATCTTGCCCATCTTTCAACTGGAATTTTTACATAGATTCTTCTTAAAGTTTTTAGAAAATGTTGTCCGTAATCTAATGAGGATGTTTAAATACTTTTGTATCTATTGTAACTGGAAGAAAAAGATACATTCTAATAATGATGTTTTTTTGGCATTGCTGACATGATAATGAAACTTTTTAGGTAGTGTCGTCCTTAGTAACTATTATCTTTATTCTACTGGGGATTTTGGGACTATTTTCTTTGTTCTTATATGAATTTTTATAAAACGTTGTCCGCATTCTAACGGAAATTTTAGGTACAACTGTACTTGTTCTAATTTGGATTGCATTATATTTTCATTTTTTCAATGAGGATTTTAGATCTGCTGTCTTTGTTCTGTACAGGAAATCTTGGGACTGTTGTTTTTCTCCTATTAGATACTGCTTATTTGGATGGATATTTTAAATTGATCGTTAACTTTATACTCGTGATATTTTTAAGGGACTTTTGTCCTCATCTTCATGGAGATATCTATAAAACTTCTACTGATTAACAATAGTTGCCCACATTATAATAAGGTGTTGTAATGAATTTGGTCCTTTTTAGGTTGTCTATGTCATTAAGAACTGTTCTCCTTTAACAAATGAGGATTTATCGAGATTTATTCCCTTATTCTGAAAAGGATGTTTAGAAAATTTAGTCTTTTTTTATAATGGAGACTTTAAGGTACCCCCTATTAGTTATAAGTTCCTTTATTCCAATACGAAGTTTTATGAACTATCATTATTCTTCCAGTATTTAAAGATTGTTGCCTTCATTCCAATGGAGATTTATAAACATTCGTGATACTATTCTAATGACGATTTTCAGGTAGTTTTCCAATGAGAATGTTTAGGTACTTTTTTAGGTTCTTTAGTGGGCAGTATCTGTAGACATGAATTTTTGATACATTTGAAGAAATGCGTTTTAGATTTCACACTGACAATAGGGAAATGTTGGAATTTGACGCTTTTTTCGTGCTGTATTTTCAGTGAAAACTGAATAAGCATGCTTGTACAATGAAACTAAAGAATAATAGACGACAAAAATGGAGAAAAAATAAAATAAAACAGAAAACTTGCAGTTACTACCCTTTAACTTCGCACGACATTATGTATGTGTACAAAGCAGCCATCACGTTAGCTGCCACGCGCCTTTATGTGGAATTCTCAATTATAGGCCAGTTGTACTATGTAAAGGTATTTTAGGACATTTTTTTTTAATGTCAACATAATCCATCAAAGTGTTTTAGTCAGTGTCTCATGAAATACGTCCGTTACGGAGAGCCAAAATACTATCATATAAATAATGTTTCTAGAAATCTTCAAAATGTACTGTCTGTTTGCGTATTGTGCGCCTGGCAGCCAAGAACGCTTCGATTTGAAAAAGGGGAGATAGGTTTAGGATGCGCACTTCCCGATACCTTCAGTTTTTGTTCGTTTGCTACTTCCTCGTTGCATTTCCCCCCTATTTCGAGAAAGTCAGAAGAGGCTTGGTGCGTGCGCAGATTAGACGGAGGTTTCGCGAAAAAATGTTAGATAGTAACTGTATTTTATGGAATCAGAGTCCATGTTCTTCAAAAATTAATGCAAAGAAACAAGGATCACACACATTTGAAGCTGTTTTGTACAACAATTGATGTTTTTTTTTTTTTTTTCTTATTTTTTCGCAAAATGGAATTTTCCGTTGGTAAATGGTCTAGGATTCGCCGCAATACGGGCAATATATAAACATATTTTCTCGGTAAGTGTGTACTTACTTGTGTGTGTGTTAGAAAAGGTTTGAGTGGTTGCATGCCTGCAATACTGTGTATCAGAGGCCCACAGAAAAGCTTTACGTGGTGCTCTTATATCTTTAACCATTTTTAAAAAGCTTTGACGTTTTAGAAAAGAAACTTTGTATTTAATGAAATTCATAGTTATACCGCAGTGCTAAGCACAAAAGTGGTATCTGCAGCTGAGCTTAAACTGAGACATTACTCTTTAAAATTTTGCGCCACCATGTAGTTGATTCAGATGAAACTTCTTCATATTTTTATTTAAAAATATTTTCCATTCTCAAATGACCATAAAACTTTGTATTTAGGTAAAATACGTTACAAAGAACCACCTGGTGGCGATAGCTCAATTTTGTAAAAAAAGTGCAGATACGACTTTTGTGCTTAGCAAAGCAGTATAGCCTAAAACTATTGCTAACTATAATGGATATTTTCTTCTATTTTACTAATTCTTATCCTTCTTCTTTTAATTTTAGCTGCTGCTCGTAAGTATATGACAACGTTCTCTTTCATTTTTAAGTTACACGTTCATTAGTTAATAAGTTTTTAGACATACATTTTAAGTTAGACGTTCATTTTAAGTTAGACGTTCATCATTTAAGTTAGACGTTCATTTTTAAGTTAGACGTTAAGTAAGACGACGTTCTCTTTCAGTTATTAAGTGAAAAAATTGTAAAGATATTTTATTTATTTTGATTTAATTCTTCAATGGTTGATTTTTTAAGGAAAAATATTAAGCATTTAACAGTCTAAAACTAACTAATGAATTTCATGTTGCATGATGTTTGTTTTCGTTTACTAACGTATTTTGTGTCAATATTACCTTACGAAAAGAAACAAGACTATATACACAATTCAAGGCATTTGCTTTTGAAATGTTTTTAGTTCAATTCAGCGCTGAGAAGCAGGGGTGCCCACAGGGGGGAGATTATGGCGCAAGTTGCGCCATCAAAATTGGGGGGGGGGGGATTTTTTAAACTGATTGATTTATTTATTTAATTTTTTTTTAAAGTTAAATTATGTACTGATTTTTTCTAATGAAAATTTTTCATTATTTTTTTTTATTTTTTTGAAATTTAAGTTATTTTTTTTACTATTATTTATTTATTTATTTTGTGTGTGTGTGCTTGGAATGTATGGAAGGGGAAAAAAGCGATTCTATTCTGCACATTATTAGTACTTAAAAAAATAATAGTTTTAACTTAAAAAAACAATAAAAATATAAATAAATATTATTAAAAAAATGTTTAAAAAAATAAATAATATTTAAAAAATAAATAAATGATACTTAAAAAAATAAATAAAATGGAAAAAGAGGGATAAAAATCACAATAGGATTGTGAAAAATGGGGGAGGGGGGGATTTGCGCCATTGAGCTTGGGGGGGATGGGCACCCCTGCTGAGAAGTATTAAAAAATAGTGGATAAAGTGAAACGCTTTGGAACACTGCTTTAAATATCTGTAGTTCAAGAGAAGTTACTAAGAAAAACAAAATATTACAGATACCTAAATATCTAACGAACTAAAGAGGTTAATCACCTAAATAAATAAAACTTTACAGTAAACTAGAGAAAAGTTATAAAACGTGAAACATTAAATACTAAAAATTTGAAACTAGCCCGGAAGTATGTGTCAAACTTAAGACGAAAACTGAATACAAGCTGAGCCATTAACATAATTGAGGAGTTGACATTAAAATGAAGTTGAGGTAAAACCGTGAGTAGCTCATACCCTCACTAGTAGTGGACACTTATAAAGAAAAAATGGATAAGAAAATCTATGAAATTGTAAAAAAAAAATTACAGAATTATAAAATTATGCTTAAATGTTCATTGCTTATTCTTAGATGATCTTTTAGCCCCTGTATTATTATTGTTGTTGTTAGTTTTTTCTTTATGAGTATCACCTACTCGTACGGGTGTCAAAACCTGATGGTTTTCTGCGAAGTGCCTAACTGCGAGTTCAAGTGTAAAAAGCTTTTCATGTTGTTCCATTTCGATGCCGGATTTTGTTATTTTTAAAGTGGTTTTACTTAGGTTATTTGTGGATTATTTTTGAATCGAGCAGATTTTTTTAGTCTTGTTTAAAGGTTCGTTTGATTTAAAAACTGATTAAAAAATAAAGTAGAGCATGATAGAGAAAACAAGTAGTTTTGTAAGTAACTTTGGCCAATCAAAGGAAAAATAATCGCCAAAATTACAAACGCGCCAGGTGACGTGCCTTTAAGGAGAAAATGCTGAAAAACAATTATAAAAAGGAGAAAGCTGTTTCACTGTAAAAAATGAATATTGTTTTTACAGTATAATACAGCTAATTTTACAGTAATAAACTGTAAAAGTGCTACTTTTACAGTACTAAGCTGGAAAATTGCTAATTATACAGTAATAAACTGTAAAATTGCTAATTTAACAGTTTATTACCGTGCATTTTACAGTTTTAAACTGGAACCTGTGCTGCCACTATTATAGTGTTGTTTTTACAGAATAATACAGCTAAATTTTACGGCAATAAATTGTAAAATCGCTAACTTTACAATAAGAAACTGTAAAATTACTAGTTTTACAGTTTATTACAGTGAATTTTACAGTTTTTAATTGCAACCTCAGCTGCCAGTATTATAGTGCAAAAACAACAGTTCATTTTTGGCAGTGTATAATTCTGACGCGTATCACTCTCTGTGACGTCGTAGCTCCCAAACGGATGAACCAATTTTTAAGTGCTTAGAAATAGAACGTTTCGAGCGGAAATTATTAGAAAACGTTTTTGATCATTACTGTAACGACAACTAAATGGGAAACTGTTGGTTATGAAATGTTTCGGCAATATGTGGGGTCTTGGAAAAAATTGTTCATATTTCAAATGTCGCCAAAAATATTGAGTCTTATGAGTCTCTTGTTTAATAATGAGAAACTATTATTATTAATGTATCGTATATATTTAAAAATATAATGCTATTATGTTCTTTGATGCACCTACTGATGCTTACAACTAATTTTATTCTTTTTCTTTCTTTATAGCTGACGCAAGTAAGTATATGATTAAAAATGTTTCTCCTACTTGTTTATTATCTCAATTTATATTTGAAATAATTTGAATACCTGTATGAGCCACTTTTAACATTTCTCTTTTCTCCATCTTTAGCCACTGCCGCAGCTGATGGAGTGAGTAAGTACACTTTATTGTTCAATCCCCAAAACAACCTCTAATGAAAACTGTTCAGCCTCAAAACCTGAAAAAACATCTCAAATTCGCTGATACTTTGTACGACTAAAATATAAATAGCTGACATTCTTGTTGAAATAAATGAAGTCAATTTGTAAACGCCTGATTGGCTAAACAGCTTGAATGGGGAATCTGGATAAATAGGATTAATTGAATAGTGCCTTGTCGATCGGTTATATTCACGCCATTGTCGAGATTGCCCAAAACCATTACATAGAGTAATAATAAATCCTCCTACCCAGAAAACCATACGATTAGTGTAATAATGAATTTTCCTTACTAGGAAATCAAACGATAGTGTAATGATGAATCTTCTTAGCCAGGAAACAATACGATAGTGTAATAATGAATCTTCATAGCCAGGAAACTACACGATAGTGTAATAATGAATCTTCATAGCCAGGAAACTACACGATAGTGTAATAATGCATCTTCCTAACCAGGAAACTATACGATAGTGTAATAATGAATCTTCCTAGCCAGGAAACCATACGATAGTGTAATAATGCATCTTCCTAACCAGGAAACCATACGATAGTGTAATAAGGATTTTTTCTAATCAGGAAAATATACGATAGTAACATAATGAATCTGACTAACCAGGAAACCAAACGATAGTGGAATAATGAATCTTCCTGGTCAGGAAACCTCACGATTCTGTAGTAATGAATTTTCCTAACCAGGAAACAATACTATAGTATAATAATGCATCTTCCTAACCAGAAAACCACACGATAGTGTAATAATGTATCTTCCTAAAAAGATACGATTCCATACGATAGTGTAAAATTTAACTTAATAAAAATGTGTGTTAAATTTGGTACTTTTTTTTTTTTTTTGAAATTTCAATTCACTTTAGGACTTTATATTTCGATTACATGGCTAAAAGGGAAAAACTTTTTGCTTCAAAAAATGTCTCAATATGCTCTTTTTTTTGCTACCTATTTCAACATTTTACATTATTACATAAGTCGTGTGCTTCCCTGGTAAGAACCAACCGAAAGAGCATAGTAAAGCATGTCTCTGGAGGCATAAATTGTTTGATCTTGTGTCCCCTGTTAGCGAAATATGATGTTCTTAAAAACTGCTGAAATTTCTTAAATAATCGCCAAATTTAGCGAGTTGATGTACCAAAAGGTTATGTTTTTCCCTCCTTCAGCTGAACACTTTGCGTTTAGTATTTTGTTTCGTTATTTATTTTGTCATTTAAGAATGTTTATTAGAATAAGTAATTTGGATTTTTTTTTTTCGCAGCCGCAACTGCAGCCGCCTAAATCAAGCGTAAGTATTTGTTTCCTATTCTTAGAACACCATATAAAAATTGATGCAGCAAAGAAAGTGTTGTCAGAAGGGGAAAAAAAGTTATATTACAAAATGAAAGCAAAATCATCCTTTATTACAGGAAAAATCTCAAATCAATGAGGGTTTTAGTATCCTGTTGGGTCACCTTTAACATGAATGGTGAGACAATACTGGCTAAGATTGGGAATTTAAAGTATTGTAAAACGTCCTACGTCGTCTCGTTTTAGATTTAAGTTAATAGTAAATTAGCCATTATTTCGATCAAACTCGTAGTGCGTCCAACTTACAGACCACTGTAAAGCGCTATCCACATGATGACCTATCCGGTCGCCCGAACCGAATTTTTCGCTGCAAAACTGGCTTTTAGAATCCGTTGCCATAACAGCACGCCGAATCATCCGCTTCTGTCACCGTTCTAGAATGCTGGATGTCGTCGGCGCTGACAGCCGTCCGGCTCTTTGGTAGCGACTTCATTGGCTCTCGTCAGATGAGCGCTCTTTTTAATTTGTGGGGGAATATCGTCACGTGACTTTTGGACGGAGCTAGTGCGAATGCTCGAAACTTTTCACCTCCGTCCGTCACGTCCGAAAAACTACTTTGCTCTGACGGAACGGTAGTAATGTGAACAGCCCTTAATGGCACTGACGTCACTACGGGCGGAGCCAATAAGAGCTCAGAAGCAGTCAGCGATCTCCTCTTATTCGCCAAGTAGGCTGTGACGTTTTACCTAGCTCGTTTTTCATAGGCTAACGTCACGCTGACATCACGATGTTTTTGTCAAGAAACGAGCCGAATCATCAAGTTTGACCACTTTGGATCCAGCACGTGCTTAAGTAGTTGTCTCTCCGGTGCGTGGTTATCTTTTCTTTTCTGGCGAGTTATCGCGTTTTGGTAATTTTTAACTGTGAGTAATTATTAGCAACACGGGAATCTGGCAAAACTTGGCAATGTCCCGATATTTTTTGGTAACCCTAGCTCTGCAACAATGAAAAATTGAAAGTAAAAGTTAATAAGTTGGATCCAAAGTGGCCATTTGTTAGCAGGACAATGCTCGGTCACACTCAAGAAGGATGTCAGCGGACTTCCTCTTCCACATCATCACTTTCTAAGACCTGCTTGATTCTTTGATTTGTCAGAGCTCGAGCACATCTGGAATCGCTCGGAAAGGTAAATTGAACAACCTACAAGCTTGATCCAATTAGGGACGCGTTCATAATTACTGAAATTCGCCATAACGTAGGACCTCGGACGTCACAGTTGTACTAAATACTTGCCTATGACGCCTCGTACATTTGCTCTAGAGATAGCTCAGCAAGGTACCAAAACCGTCATTCACTGGGGATTTTTCCACACATGCACATGATCATTTGTAAGCAATTTCTTAAATGCAGTCATTACGAGAGTAAATTGTTTTCATTTAACAACTCCTTCTAGATGCGTTGATTTTTTTTTAAATGGAGCATATTTTTTATGAGTATCAAGTTCATTTTACTAACTAACATACCTTGTGCCATTCAGTAATATCGTCGATTAATATCGTTTTCTTATTATTTATGGCTGGAAAATGCCATGCGTGACGAAATGAGATTTTTGCTAAAAAAAAAAAAAGTTTATAACTTATTGTTAACAATGTGAAAAATGAAGCAGAAAAAACTACATTTTAAAGTTTTATTTTTAAATTTTTCTGCTACATTTTGCTGGGTAGTGGAATGACATTTTGGTCAATCCAGCTTTTAGACTTCTTAGTACAGAGCAAAATTTCCGTGAATTTATACAAACTCATTCTTTTAACTGATGAGTGCGAATAAGATACAGAAATAACAATAAGAAACTAAGTTTGAATCACTTTTTCAGCTTTGAATTGAAAAAAATTATAATTTTTGTGTTTTGACGGAATAACAAGAATTTTTCACGCCCATTTATTACACTAAAACTGACGATATTTTAAATGAAATTAAAAAAAAAAAATATTGCACTTGGCTCATATAAAGTTACTGAATAACGTATAACGAGCAAAACAATTTGGAAAATATTTCCAGAAAAATTAACTTAAAAAATATGTATATTTTTTCTTTAAAAAGTTGTCATTTTCATGCAATTGTCTTGTTACCAGTACAAGCGTAGAGAAATTGAGTAGACTGCAAAAATAGATGCTGTTTTCACGGTACAATAAAACTAATTTTTTAGTAATTTTACTGTAATAAACTGTATAATTGCTAGTTTTACTGCAATAAACTGTGAAATTGCTAGTCTCACAGTTTATTACTGGGCAATTTTACAGTTTCAAACTAGAACCTCTGCTGCCAGTATTACACATTGCGTTTACAGTATAATACAGCTCATGTTATGCCAATAAACTGTAAAATTGCTAATTTTACAGTAATAAACTGCAATATAACTAGTTTTATAGTTTATTACTGTAGTTTTACAGCTTTAAACTGGAACCTCTGCTGCCAGTATTATACTACAAAAACATTTTTTTTTTTTTTTTGCAGTGTAAAATTACTTTACTAACTATAGCTAATAATAATCACTGTTAATAAATTTGTATGCTTAACCTTTCCTTTTTTTCAACTTTCCAGGCTGAACGAATCATGAAACCGAGGGGTACCTATCCTGTTGGTGGCGTTGCTTTCTCCCGGGCAAAAACAGAACGCAAAATAGAAGAATCCTGTCGCGGTTGTGGGAATAAAAGAAAAGGAAACAATAACATCCGAGCAATATCATCTCTCTGTCTCTCTACTATAAGCTGATTTTAATGTAATTTATATAAGATGCTCTAGTAAAACTGTAAGCTATCGATTCTGGTCTCAAGTTGTTTTTGACACTACGTACCACTACACGTTCAAAACAGTCTTCTATACTACATTTACTCCCTTAAAACATATGCATCAGCAATGGTTCAAAATCAGCTGTATAAAGATAACCAAAATCATTGTATCTCAAATTGCAGTACAAAATGTCATACCGAGTATTCGGTACGTCTGTAATTTATATCAATTAGATCTAATAAAAATTAATATCAACTAACCATTTCTGATGATATCAGACCAGCCAACCTTTTGAAAACAAAAAACAGCAGATCTGATTAAAGGATCAAGGGAGAAAAAGGAAGATTTTAAACGATGCTATAATTAACAAAAAACAATGTTTTATCAAGTATTTCTAGTTAAAAATATGTTTTTTAGTGTTAGAGTTTCGAAAATAGTTATTAATTTTGTTCTTTTGTGCTTAATTTGTGTGAAAATGTTGCAAAATTTGGCCCTAATTCCATTAACTTTCACTCAAAAATGATCGCCGCTTTTATAAATTTTCCTGTATGTTGATTTGACTTAACATTGTGTTTACAGGATTGGCGAGAAATTTAAGAAATGTCACCGTTTTCATCCTCTTTGGCGCGAAATCGCTAAATATCGCCAAGCTTGATATTTCAAACCTAACCTGTAGACAATTGGAATGGAACAAAAAACGGGAGACATAAATACTTAAACTTACAATCGGGAGCATGGAGCAGAAAAACGGACGAGTTGGCAGGTCTGTCTGATATACTTCAGCAACAAATGGTGAAATAAAAAGCAAAGCATAACTGACTATTTTCAAGAGAAATATGAATGAAAGTTAAATGTTCTGAAGTACAAAGATATCCTTTACCCTCTGCTTTGACGTAAGTTTCAAAAGTTTTTTAATGACAACGTACGGAATCGGCCAAAAAAAAAAAAAAAAACAACTTTTCTTCAACTGTGGGAGTATTATTTCGATGATTAAGATTTTGGCGCAGTCTACAAATATCAGACAACAATCGTTTTATTTTAGTTATATCGTAAGAAGTAAAGTATTATTACATAGTCTTTGGCGCCAGAACTGGCGTCAGTGGAAAACATTACCCATAATCTTAGTTAGTATAATATTTTTGCAACAAATTCGGCAAGATACCTGTTCGATTGTATTCTAAGTGACCAATTGTAAGTACCGCCCAATCAACGCCAACAAATTTTTAAAAATACTGTAAAATTGTATTTAAAGTTCCATTAAAGTGGAAAATACTGAACCTAATCCATTTATTAGTTGCCAATCTCTTCAAGCGATTACATTACCGATACTCTAAAACACTAAAACACATACTGTCGGCCCCGCTCAAACGAATACTGTCGGTTCCAAGAAATATTATTTGATTAAGCGGAGAATTCGATTAAGCGGAATCTTTAGCATTGCGTCTATGGCATGGGAAATATCTAGTTCCAGGATATTTTATTCGTTTATCCGTTAGACGATTAAGCAGGACCGACAAATTCACGAAACTTGTGAAAATAATTGATACAGTCAACAATTTACTAACAAAGGAATACAATTTATTCTAAAAAAATAATATTTTCACGCAGCAATGCACATTAAAAAACACATTGCTTAAGGATAAATATTCTACTTACACAACTAAGACTACAAAACGTTTTAAATACAAATCATGGTAAAAGCCTGGATATTCCCCATGAAGCTGGAAAAAAAACCTTCATGATTTGACTTGAGAAAAGCCTTGGACATTCAATACGGAAAGAAGAAATGATGCCCGCAATTTTAGCTTTCGACAGGGAGTTGAGATGATACACTAAATACTGAGTTAGTTTGGTCAATGCCTTTTGATTTATGAGAAATATGTACCTTAAATTGGAATGAAAAAGACGCTACCGATCGAACTTTTTTGAATATCGTTATAAATTATAGCCTATGTGTTATTCTGATGTATATGCTACATTATGGTAAAAGTTTCATCAAAATCCATTCAGTAGTTTTTGCGTGAAAGAGGAACAAACATACATCCATCCATACATCCATCCATCCATCCATACAAACTTTCGCATATATAATAGTAGTAAGATTAATCATTCCTGTTATTTTCAGAAAATTACATTTGGATAAGTAGCAAATATACGCGTCGGACCTCCACTCCCATGCTCCATTTTCATTGGCATTACGTAGACGGTAGCACCGAAAATGGGGAGCTGATCCATGTTGGCCACATTCTCCAAACCGTATATATCACTTGGCAGGATAATTCTGTGAACCATGAAATCGCGTTCTGTACCCACATCCAAAGATATGCACTCTGTGCCGATCGCCTTGATCGCCCTGTTGTCCACCAACCACTGCGCGGATTCGATGGATAATCCTGGCCAATGGAAGAGCAGAGGATCATCTCCAGCGCTGCCCAAGAACGCTGTGCGATTGGTCCATCGCTTGCTCCAACCAGAGCGCAGCAGGACGATAGTACCGTTGAGGCTCTTTCCTGTCCTGGTCTCCCAATCGAGCAGGTCCTGGACAGCAAGTCCGGCATCGCTGTCCTGATTGGCTCGCTCCGTGATGTCCACGACGGCAGCGGGAAGGATGAGTTCGGAGAATTGCAGCACGTCCACGGTCCTACCGCCCTTCGAAAAATGGGCTGGAGCGTCTATGTGAGTCCCTACATGGGTACTGGATGAATACTCCTCTATCTGTGCCCTGAAAGGAATGTAATAAATATTGCGTATTGCATTCAGACTGACATGTCGCACATCGAGAATGAAAGTTGCAGTTTTTAAATGGGATTAGTATAAAAATGTCATAATTTTTTTTAAAAAAAGATGTGCCTTTCATTCTAGATGTGTGATATGTACTATATACCCTCACTGATTAGGTAATAAAACACTAAAAACTCATGGTATTGCAGCGGGCCTGTTACAGACTGCGTTACCATATGCTGAATTGACCCCCTACAAAGGCCGATGAGCAGGTCCCAGGAGGTGAAGTACCGGGGCATGAGACGTTAGCAGACTGCCAATCTAAAAGAAAGACTACACGATTTTTAAGGCCCAAAAAGAAAACATACAGTAATTTTTCATTCCTCAAAAAAAAAAGAAAAAAGAAAAAAGCTACAGTTACGTTTTCTACACTGGACAAAGTTTTCTAAGATTAGTCGAAGTACAGTCACATTACAGAAGAGTCAACATGCCTTTTCTAAAGCACACTATCACGCACTGTTTACTAAATTATTTAATAATAATGTAGCCCTACACTTTTTCTAGTTTTTCCAAAATAAGAAATAGTTTTTAATTGATAAATTATATTCGTACATTAAATATATACTGTACTGTTAGTAGCAGCAAATGTTTCAAGTTATAATAAATATTCAACATAATAGGTAGGGACTTCTAAGCAGTAAGTCCCTGTCTCTAAGCCAGGGCTAAGGCAGGACCACATGCAATAAACTAGCCAGCGCAGTTACGCCATCCAGAGACAGATGTATCATTCTTATTAGAACTCATCAGTCTGGAAGGGGCAGTAACCGAACAAGAGGCAGATATCTTCTTGTTGAAGCTAACTGCTTGATGTTCAAGCTTTGCCTTCCATTTGCTAGTTGTACCTCGCTAGTGTGCTAATTCAGCGTTAGCTACCAGTTTTTTGGCACGTTTAGCTTCTATAAGACAGGGGTGCCCACAGGGGGGGGGGGATTATGGCGCAAGTTGCGCCATCAAAATTTTTGGGGAGGATTTTTTTAACTAATTTATTTATTTATTTAAATTATTTATTAATTTATTTTTTAAATTAAATTATTTACTGATTTTTTTAATGTAAATTATTCATTAATTTATTTTTTTTTAATTTAAGTTATTTCTTTATTGTCATTTATTAATTTATTTTATGTGTGTGTGTGTGTGTGTGTGTGTACTTGAAATGTCTGGAATTGAGAAAAAACGATTCTATTCTGCGCATAATTAGTACTTTTAAAAAGTTAAAATTATATATATAAAAAAATAATAGTTTTAGCTTTAAAAAAAATAAAAATATTTAAAAATATAAATAAATAATATTTAAAAAAAATTATAATATTTAATAAATAAATAAGTAATATTTAAAAAATAAATAAATGATATTTAAAAAAATAAATAAAATAAAAAAGAGAGATAAAAATCACAATAGGGTTGTGAAAAATTTTGGGGGGGAATTCGCGCCATTGAGCTTGGGGGGGGGGATGGGCACCCCTGCTATAAGATATTTTCAGCCTCCTTCTCTGTTACTCTCTATTCCGGACTGATGAGTTCTAAAAGGACGAAAGAGCAATTTGTGAATGACATAACTGACCTGGTGGTATTAAAAGGTAGGTATCAGAAAGTGCACGTTTTGTGCGGCGTTCTCTGATTGGCTGTTTAGTGCCATCCTAATTAAATGAAAAAATCATCAAATAAGCTTTATGCGAAAATATGATTGAAGTAAAAAACAAACGTTGGTTTTTAATTGTTTAGAAGTCTTCCAGGAACATTCCGGTAAAACGGTAAATTTGTCCCGCACGTGCCGCTTTATATATTTTATTAAAAATAATAATATATAAGGGTAAGGAACAAAATTTTATTGCTAAGGAAATCAGACACGTACGCGTGATTCCTGAGGGAAAAAAATCGTCATTATTCAATACTTTTCAATGAAATATATGAATGTCACATGCGGGACAGGGGTGCCCATCCCCCCCCCCAAGCTCAATGGCGCAAATCCCCCCCTCCCCCCCAAAAAAAAAAATTTCTATCCCTCTTTTTTATTTATTTTTTAAAATATCATTTATTTATTTTTTAAATATTACTTATTTATTTTTTAAATATTATTTATTTTTTAAAATATCCTTTATTTATTTTTTAAATATTACTTATTTTTAAAAATATTACTTATTTATATTTTAAAATATTTTTTTTAACTAAAACTATCATTTTTTTATATATATAATTTTAACTTCTTTAAAGTACTAATTATGCGCAGAATAGAATCGCCTTTTTTTTTCCATTTCCAGAGATTCCAAGCACACACACACACACAAAATAAATAAATAAATGATAATAAAGAAATAACTTAAATTAAAAAAAAATTAATGAGCAATTTACATTAAAAAATAAATTAATGAATAATTTACATTAAAAAAACAGTAAATAATTTTATTTAAAAAATAAGTTAATAAATAATTTAAATAAATAAATAGGGGAGACTGGGTACGGTTGTGACAATTTTCATTTGCTTCCCCATAGATCCCTTAGCAATGCCTGTGAGCTGGTTTAAAGTTGTTTTTATGTTAAAGTGTTTATTTGCCTGCTTATAAACACTAAAATTTTCCCCCTAAGTACAATAGTTAACTCACAGGACCAAATTAAACAAAAAAGGAAAAAATGTCACAACCGACCCCACCCCAGGGGCGGTTGTGCCAGTGCTTGGGGTCGGTTGTGACGAGTTCAAAAATACAGAAAAACAGTCTAGATCACTTTTAATTTCAAGTAATATTAAACGTAATTCAACATAACCTTCATCTGGGAAAGTTTAACATTTCACAATGTGTCTCGTTCAGTTGAAGTAGCCTTATACCAAGTTTTACAAAAATATCAGGTTTTTGGAATTTCGTAACGTCTGTTTTGGCAACATTATGCACAGCTTGTGGGTCATAACCATGTCTGTTCATAACAAATCTCAAGTATCAAAGAAAGATTCCACATTTATTTGTTTTATTGAAGCTTGGTACTCTTGAAAGGCTAGTTGCATGAGCTACACGAACAGACGTGAAATATTTCTATTCATAAATGAACGGAACCATTTCTCAGTAGCCATTTTACTCTCATATCTGCTTTCAGAGTATATGTAAGCTCAAAAGCACTTTATTATGAGCAATATAACCTATGCACACGTTGTTTTCATTGTGACAGCGCCGGCCGGCTCCATCGCGTTTACGAATGAATGTTTCGTAGCAAAGACTTACGATTAACGTTGCATTTCCAAAGCTGTCCGAAAGAAAAAAAAGTTTCACTTCTTTATAAGCTTCTTTATATTTCATTAGGTCACACTGCCATATTTCTGCCTTCTCCAAGCGTATTATGGGCATCAAATATGATAAAAACATGTTTTACTCGTGTCACAACCGTCCCCACGCAATTTGTCACAACCGACCCCAACCCACTACTTTTGAAAACAGCAATCGCCATGGCAATACAAAATAGCCTACATAAAAAGTAATCACTGCTATTTCACTATTAAGGTTCACTACTAATGGGGAGAAAATTTTCATTTCTCTATCTGTACCCATTCAACAGGAATTACTAAAAGACATCGAACAAAAAAACTTACTTTTGACTGTTAAAAAGTAACCAACCCCTCTGCTAGCGTTAATGTTGCTCGATGGCTACCGCAATGCTTTGACACACATTCAGACAAACAGGCTGATACTCTCTCTCTTTGCTTCAACCAGGTATTAATTATGGTTTAGCTAATATGACGACTGTCACAACCGCCCCGCGTCACAACCGTCCCCAGTCTCCCCTACATTAGTTTAAAAAAATCCCCCAACAATTTTGATGGCTCATCTTGCGCCATAATCTCCCCCTGTGGGCACCCCTGATGCGGGACGAAATGGCTACCTTTTTACTGAAATAGCCATACGCATATTTTTCTCGAGAAATAAATTATTA